>JBAWJQ010000997.1:600000-900177 GCA_037783105.1 Bactrocera zonata
ACGCACGCACTGTAATAACACATTTCGCTCGTGCCGAATGTCCGGCTCTAGTAGTTTTTCCAACAATGTGTTTTGTTTTCGCAAACGTGCTTTTCGATAATCTAATCCTGATTGCTGCTTATTAATTCTGGCAACTTGATCCGCTTTTTTAATTCTATTAGTGGGTTGCTGATTATTATCATTACTTGCTCCATCATTTCTTCGCACATTTGGTTGGGAAGATTTCGTACAGATTGGCAGATCAGTTGAGCGAGCTATTGGTGCTTCCTCCGGTGCTTCATCATCTGAACAGTCTAAATCTGCATTTTGCGGCTTTAAACTTTGAACAGTATCAACCGAATTATCGTTTACATTTTCGCTTTTTTCTGTTAGGATGGTGGTCGCTTCAGTTGTACCAGAATTAGTTTCTATATCGATATTTTCCAAAGATTTATTGCAGTGTAACTCTACGTTATTTCCAGATTCTGTGTCTTCTACTTTTTCAACATTAAGCGAACTAACTGGGGGCAGATGTGTGGAATTTTCTATAGGATTTATTGACAGTCCATTATCACTCTCACATGTATCAGTACCAATTGTCTTATTTAATTTGTCGTCAATTAAATTATCTGTGTCATTATCATCCATTTCATTATTACTGTAGTCATCCTCAGAATCTTCATCCGATCCATACATTCCAAGTAGGCTGCTCAATACGTTCATTTCTTTCGGTTTCTTCGGCTTAATGTGGTTATAATTGGCCAATTTACTTGTTCCTTTAAACATCATAATATCATGGCAGTTTATATCATTTTCTTCCACAAGTGCGTTCTTTGCTGACTTTATATTTGCTATGACATCATTTTGCTTTTTCTCCTCGAGTTTTTTAACTTCTTCCTTTTTACGGCGTTTATTATTATTGCGTTTCCTTTTTTCAATACCATTCTGACCTTTTAGTTTTTGTTGCTGATTGTGTTTTCTTTGATTCGTTTCAGAGGATTGGATTTTTTGCGCCCGTTTACGATCCTCTTGCTTTCCAAACCGACTATTATGGGCTTCAAGACGTTCACCACGCTTCTCACGCTGCTCCCTAGCACGTTGCCTCATTAAAGAGTTTTCTAATGTGGGATATCTACAAAATAAATAAATTTTATTACAAAAAACTATCTATTAATTTTAGTACACAATATTCTTACTTTCTTTTCCGTTCTTCGCGCCAAGCAGCTATTTCCTCTGGCGAGCTAAGCTTTTTGAATTTATCAAATAAACCAGAACTGTGAAGTGTTGCGACATGTTTGTCCATTACAGATGGATGTCCTCGATAGTTACAATTATCTACTGGACATTTCTCATGTTGCAATTTGTGTCGCCGTAGATCATCATTGGACTGTAACTCCATGTCACAAGCTTCGCAATATTCAGGCTCAACAGCTTCGGCTTGCGCAGTCTCTACTTTAATAAACTATTGAAGGCTGTTATTTTTTAAACAATTAAATAAAAATTTAAACTCACTTTATTTTTATTTGCCGTTTGAAGGTATTTTGAAGGGTATGTGGGTCCCCGTTTTCCATACATTGGTGGTGGCTGATGTCGTGCATGTAAGGTCATTCCAGATGGAGTGAGAAAGTGAGGCCTCACTGTTAAAGGTGATTCCATTTTTTTATGAAAATTCGGGGAAGGTAAAACGAATTTTTGCGAATTATCCATCTTTTACACATGAATATTGTTTTATATTATAAAATTGAGGTCCGCGTGTTTTTGTTTACAAAATAGTCAATGACATATTAACATATGTATGTATTGCCAAAAATGTATTCACGGTGAGAGATGCCAGAGTAAAAAGTAAATTTAATTAAGCAGAATACACAGATTACAGCAAGTCGTAGCAACTTTATTAAATCTTTAAAAATATTTAAGATTTTCAGTTTTTACATAATTTATTTCAATTATTGCGCCAAGAATTGTATATGTGTGAGTAAAGTTCATTCGTTTCATGCCCGCAAAGGTTCAAATAAATCACGACAATCAATTATTTAATATTTGAACACACAGTGATCGGTTGTTGTTTTCATCGGTTTTTCTTTTACTATACATTTTATATATGTAAAAGTAAATAGGAAAAATTAGGAATGGATGATGGTTTTGTAACAAATAAGGGAGCAATTTACACACGAAAATCTTTCCACGATTTTTTTTTCATCATTTGCCAATACTGGACGAATCATAGCTGTCAATACTAATGCCAAATCTAGCTGTCATTTCGTTGACATTTCTCTGCAATAGCTTTTAGCGGTGATTTGTCTGGAAACGTGTGTTTTACTCACACGTGTTTGAATAAGTTTTCATCAAGTTTTTCATATATTTCAAGTAAATTTATCAAATCTTGAATGCATTACATATTCATTTAATTCAGAACATTAATATTTTAGGTACACATAATGGCTGATGTTGCTGATATTCCCGTTGAAGAGGTGAAAAATGGTGCGTCCGAAAAAGCCGACGAAGTAGCGACTGAAAATCCTACAATAACTGCAGATGAAATCAAAAAAGATTCCGCAGCGGAAATTAAAGAAGACAGCGCAGAGGAAAAAAGCGATGTTGCAGAAGAAACCAAAAAGGATAGTTCCGAAGATGAAAACGCTGGTGACGTGCAACTGACCAAACAAGAGCGGGCTATTATACGTCAAGTGGAATATTACTTCAGTGACGCTAATTTGCGTCGTGATAAATTTCTGTTGGAGCAGATTTCCAAAGATGAAGAGGGCTGGGTACCTCTTTCCGTCTTATTAACATTCAAACGTTTATCATCTTTGAGTACCGATCCGGTTGAGATCATTGATTCCCTTATAAAGTCTGATGAAGGTTTACTCGAAATTAGTGAAGATAAGGAAAAGCTTCGTCGTCATCCAGAACGTCCTATTCCAGAACACAATGAAGAACAACGTAAAGAAGTGCAATCACGAACTGCATATGCTAAAGGTTTTCCATTGGAAACCACCATGTCGGAGTTGATTGATTACTTCGCACCTTATGAAAAGGTGTTGCATATTACCATGCGCAAATACCTAGATAAACCCACCAAAACTTATAAATTCAAAGGCAGCGTTTTTGTAACATTTGCGAAGAAAGAGCAAGCGCAAGAGTTCATCGAGAAGGATAAGGTGAACAAACAAATTATAACACTAATATTCATTGAATAATATAATTATCTATATATTAATTTGCAGGTACTCTATAAGGAACGTGAACTTTTACGCAAATGGCAAGATAAATATTATGAAGATAAAAAAGAAGAGACAAAGTCTAAATCAAAGAAGGGCAAGGCCAAAGTAGAGGAAGAAAAGTTACAACTACCTAAAGGAACTGTTGTGTACTTCGAAAATTGTACAGATGTTGTTACCCGCGAATTATTACGTGAGGCTGTAGAAAAGGTTGAGGGTAACTGGGAAATTGCTTATATTGATTATAGCAAAGGCGACAAAACAGGTCACATCCGCTTTTCCGACGAAAACAATGGATCTCAGTTCCTCGAAAAATTGACTGAAAACAAGGTAGGTTTTGTGATTTGTTGCAAAGAAACAAAAAAATAATTCAAGTAATTTAATTCCTGATTGTAGTTAAAATTGAGCGATGATTTGGAGCTGGTGTTGCGTACGCTCTCAGAAGAAGAAGAGAAGACCTATTTGGCTAAGGCTGTTGAACAAATGAAAAGTCGACGAAATCACCACAACAAGAATAAGTTCGGTCACGGCAACCGCAAACGTCGTGGCGGGCACGAGCATCGCAATGACGAAAAGAAAAGACGATCTTAAGTAAACTTTTGCAAAAGAAATGATGCAGAACTTTTTTAACAATTGGCTAAATTGGTCATGTAAATGTTATATTTATGTGCATAATTATATGTAAAGACTAAGTAATAGAAGTAACCTTAAGTCACATGAGTATATGAGACGTACGAAATTCATGACGCATTCACATTTTCCACTTTTAAGAATCCGATTAAAGGAATTCGTCTTCTTTTTTAACACTGTGTGCATTGTGAATGTTGTGCATATTTTTAAGAGTGTTAACTGAAATTATTTGAAAATAGATTTAGATTTAAAGAACATCAATAACAAAAAATAGTATAAAGAATATTTTTATCAAAATATATGCGTAAAAATTGAATACATCTTGATGTATTTAACGACTGGCTCGAATTGGCCAATATTAATAAATACAAAACGTTTCACAAAACTATATTAGTATTTCATTTTCCATGCTGTAGCAGGAGAAACAAAAAAACTGGTAACCCGGTTCGGGTCTGCCCACGAAACAAAAGTCATTTGTGTTTTAATTGTTGATCTTTTTATTTTGATTTCTTTAGTTTAAATTTATTTTGGTGCTGCTGCTCTTGTAAACACTTAATCCTTGGGGATACTTTATAAAATTAGTTTGTATAATGTATATACACACACATACATATATGTATGTATGCTTGCATGTGTTCGACGCTTGCTTGCGCGTATGTATGTGTACAAATAATACATAAATGAATTAATAGCAACAAGTGCGTTTCCACTGGATATTGATTTGGTTCTACACCGCATCTTAGCACATCAGTTTACAGATGGGCACAAGGGTCCTATGAACTATACAACGATATACTGTACATATGCATGTATTTATGCTGTTGAAAGCAGAACATATTTTTATAATTTACTTTTTGTTTAATATTGAATAAACTAGCAGTGGAGTGCGTTACAATGCTTAATCCTTCGCTTCAGAATTGGGTGCTTGCAGGCCAACAAAACTCGCTTCGGAAACAAGGCGGCCGGGTTTGGTAAAATTTATGCTAGGAGACAGGTAGGCAAGTGTGTTGAAAATATTGCGAAAATAAGTAAAAATGATTTTAGCTGTGAAGAGTTGCTAAATTTAAGCTAAACTATGTTTGTATGTTTGTATGCTTGTGTAGTTACATACATATGTATCTGAGATGTTTTATTACGCACATGCATTTCCGAAACGAGCTTTGAAGCCTCCACAAGACCCCCAAGTGTTTGCTGCAATCTTCCATACAATTGTTGTTTCTTTTTTTGTAATTTTTCTTTGTACATTTGTGGCTTATTAGCTTTTATTATATGTATATAGCTTATATAGTTGTGTGTGTTTGCTAATATTTTTACAAATAATATCTTATCCTTGAAGTCTTGGCGCTTTACCAAATTGAATCGATACTTAAAACGTAAAATGTGCTCCAAAACAAC
Organism: Bactrocera zonata; assembly: GCA_037783105.1. Lineage (NCBI taxonomy): Eukaryota > Metazoa > Arthropoda > Insecta > Diptera > Tephritidae > Bactrocera > Bactrocera zonata. The sequence goes on from JBAWJQ010000997.1 coordinate 605,226, forward strand.
AAAACTTATATGCAATCGAAAGCAGGGTTAAGACCACTATGAACTATAATTATCATAAATTACATATGTAGAAATTACTAACTAAAATTAAGCAGATTGACAAAATATATTTATGTATGTGTGTGTGTGTTGATACTAAACTATAGCGTATGTATGTACGTTTGTATACAAGTATAAATATGTTAAAGTTAATGGTAATGTTTAGATTAATAGTAATAGGGACATTGGTCCATTTGCAATCATCAGCATTATTATGTATATGTATGTGTATGTGTGCTAAACGCAGCATATTAAATTATGCGATCAATATTGTAAAGTGTATAGTACAAATTATGTTTAAATTGTTTAGTTGTGAAAACGGTAAATATGCATTGACCTTTTTGTTACGTTTAAAACTAAATTGTTAATATTTTAATAGTACAGTTATTGGTAAGTGTTCGTAGCATTATCACGTGTGTATGTATACAAACATTAGTTTTATTTGCAGAACAGATGTCATGTCAAAAAAAGGAAAACAAAACAAAAGGAAAAATTGTAAACTTAGCGTTAAATATAAGTATGTAATTCTCAATATGATTGAAAATGCAGAAACAAAACAAAAACAAAAATGAAAAAAAAAACACACAAAGAAAGTCCGAATAACTCATAGAAATCATTTGTTTTTGTACAAGTTCTCACACAACCATATTCATGATTTTTCATGTTTGGGGGGCAATGAAAAACGCGCGTAAAAAATAATATTTAGAAGAATTATAATAAGAAAGGTTGAAGGAGTACTCCTCCGTATCACAAAATGAAATATTTATAAAAAAGAAACGTGGTCGGTGTGTGACCGCAACGGAAGGGAAACTTCCAGCAGCGCCGCGCCTAAATTCTATAATTCTATGAAGTAAAACAAGAAAGAAAGCTTTGCAAACGAATTTGAATAAATAAATAAAACTAACTAAAAGAAACTTGGCGATCGTATCAAACTTTAAAGCAGATTTATGCTGAATTTTCGTTCCAAACAGTTAATACCCTAAGACATCCACTGATACGCAAGGCATTCAACAGCGAAAGCGCTTGCCTTGCGCCGTGCCTTGCCCAGCTGCGTACTCTGCGCAGCTTTAAGCGGTTTCGGAGAGCGACTCCTCCAAGAACGCTTGCGCAAAACTCAAATCAAAAGCAAATTAATCACTTGCGCGCTGGATCTACACATATGTACATATGTACCTTTTTCGAACATTAATAAGTTTCTTATTTTTTACAATGTAATGGTGGGGTGCATTCTTGGAACATAATTATTTTCATTAATCATTTCAACGCGGAGCGCTGGCTTCGCCTTTTGTTATTGTTGTTTAAAAACTTAGTTCGAACATTGCTTAGTTGTTGTTTATTTACAAACAGTGGTGCACACTTTCCGGCGCGGCGTTTGTAGGCGTCGGCCTAGAAAGTGTTCGTATGTCTATGTAAAATTACGCTTTCAAGGGAAGAGTGGTTTGGAAGTGCAATAGGATCTAGTTATCATCAACCGCGTCTGCACCGACAACAGCGTTTATTTCAACTTCAGCGGTTTTCGGCGTTCACGGCCTGTTCGTGCTTCGCATGGCCGGCTCGTTGCCGCGCCGGGGGGCTCCTTTTCACTTGTAGACCGGGGAGAGGTCGAGCGTGAGGTTTTGCAAAGCACGATTGCGCGCTGAGGAGCGCGTCTGCTTGGATGAGCGCGTGATCTCCATGACAAGACCCTTGCAGTCGTTGCAAACGGTGACCAGCTCACCGCGCATATTCTCCTTCTGCTCCTGACTGAGTTGAGTGCCCGACGCGGAGAGTGTGAAGGCTCGCGAAAATTTCGTTCTACAAAAATACATGTTACAGCATAATGTAGCATTTGATTGTGCTTGTTACTCACTTCCGGTCCAAGGTGCTGCTGTTGGAATGCGCGCGCGCAGGACTGTTGGCAGGCAAACTGCGCGGTCCCTCCATGCTGCGTGACATTATGTTGATGTGTTTGTTATTGTTGGCGTACATATTACTGTTAGAGCCATTTGCTAGATTACTGTTATAAGAAGACGTCACTGCGGAAGCATCGTCCGCTTCGATGGCTTGTCCAGTAGCACAGGTACCCGAACGCGTGGCCATGATGTGGCTCGTGCCAGGTGTACTGGTGTTGGATCTTTGGTGTTTGGGCGATGATGGAGCGCTACCCACCGTGTTGCGAGTCTGTAATGGATTATTTATAAGCAATATGTTCTAAAGGTTGGCGCTCTCGCGCTGTTCAGACGACAGTTGCTTACCTTACGCTCTGACTCGGAACGCAACAGACGCTCAATTAACGATTTTGGGAATGTCTCGTCCAATATGTTGCCTGTCGAAGATGAGTGTGTATGGTGAGCGTGATGCGATGGTGATGGCGTGCTGGAGCCAGCCGGACTGGCAAGCAATGAGGGTGAAATCAAGACAAGCGGCACATTGCGGAAATGCTCCGTTGGTATTCTCATCTGCATTAAAACATTACAATGTATATTATAAGTAAGTCGAAGATGACGGTGCTTTCTTTACCTTCGTATAGCATTTGGAACAGACCGTACGTTGGCACAATTTGCATTGTATGCCCCAAGGCCCGAATATGGAGAAACGTGTACGTAGGCACAGGAAGCAGACTTTGCGCTTTTCGACATCCTCCTTGACACGCACACCCACAGGCAGTCCTTCCAGTTCGGCCTTCGTCATCACCGAACGTATGTGCACGATCTCCTCCAGCGTCAACGAGAGACGATCGTCACCGCGTTCGATCCAAGTTTTCTCATCAAGAAAGGACTTGCTCCATGGGCCAACCGAGGATGACGAACGGCTGCAACCGCTGCTCTCGACGCCGGCACGTGTGCTGTGGCTGCCACCTGTACCAGGACTTTGGGAGCGCTTCAGATGTTGTTGTTGCTTTTGATTGTAATTGTTGTGTAGCTGCAGCGACCAACCGGTGTTCGATTAATTAATGGTAAACACAAATATTTGCGCTGCTTACCTGTTTGGTTGTGCCTGCAACTGCATCTGCGCCGTCGCCTGGAGCAGCGACAGAACTCACATCCGACTGCCGTGATTCGGGCCTCGATGGCGGCATGGAATGAGTCTCGTCGAAGTTGCTCTGGCAGCCGACAATTGTGTGGCGACGTAACGAGGCGCTCCGCGACTCGCATTGTGTGGCGAGATCGTAAGCTGTCAAAATGCAATAAAAAAGAAATCGGATCAAATACAGTTATAAGTAGGGAGGGATATAATGCGAGGCTTCGTGTGAGTAAAGTAAGCGTTAAAAGTGTGAGTAATGTAAATCAAAATTTAAATACAATAATGAGTATACAATGGTCTCAAAAACTACAGTGAGCTTCAACTGAATTGGAAAACATGCTTTTGTGAGTGTTTGTTGATTAGTGTTCAGATATAGAGAGGTTAGAGAAAGCTGAAATTACATTTTTGTGATCTTAATGGGAAAATGAGTAATGAATGTAGGTTTCGGAAGGACTGTTGGAATATGCAAGAAGCTCAGTCAACGACCACGTAAGAAACCGAAAATTATAAAAATAAATAAATATGGATTGAGCGCCAGTTTTTGGACATTTGATTCCAAATGACAATTCAATTTAATTTTTAAGAATATTAGGAGTTTTCATTGGAAAACCAAATTCTTTTTGGAAGTTCACACAAAACAGAGTTGCTTTTTATACAATTACACGAGGGTAGCATGCAATTAAATCGAAATCGAGTGGCTTTAACTAAAAGTGAAATGGAAAAAACACAGAAAAACAGTAAAAGTAACATCGAAAGATTTGCAAATGAGCTCAATTCAGTTTCTTTCCTTTTCTGTATGACCAAATTGAAAGGATTACTTTCACAGAATATATGTGAATTCGAGAAAAAGACCGTCTAATTTTATTTACAGACTAAGGTTTGTCCAAAAGCAAATTTGCCTAAGTTCGTTGTGTCATTTTAGGCGCTTAACGGCGGTCTCCGCGTAGTATGAAGAATGAGTCACGAACGAATGAAGCACGCACGAAGCGAATGAATGGCATAGCAATAATTGGTAAAACAAATACACACATCTGCATGTATGTATATATGTAAATACATGAATTTTTATGCAAACACGCGTACAGAAATGGGCTTAAACTAGATATATGTACATATGTATGTAAACGATTCGCAGGCGATATTGCTTAGGATTATTATAAAAGCCAATTTAAACTATTTATGTATATATTTAAATGGCCACATACATATGTATATAAATATATATATTTACGAGTTAGAGTAGAGTTTAGTGTTTTTATTGAAGCTTTGTTCGAATATGTATGTATGTATGTTTTTCAAGCGATTATGATTTGAACGCTGCCGAGCAGATGAATGAATTATGGATAGCAGGAAATAGAGAAGAAGAAGAAATATAATCATATTTACATTCCAGCGCGTTGTCGAAGAACCTATGGTACTCATCCTCGGTGTACGAGTCCTCTGCACAAATGTTTCGTTGCATACATTACGGCGCGTTTAGATGGATTTTACAGTAAAATTTTCCATTTTGGCAATTTAATTATTTTCAATTTGCATTTACATTATTTAAAGCGCATTTGATTGTAAAGAGGAGAACACATTGGAAATGGTTTTTAGTGGCTTTGTTTTGAGAGAGGAAAACGCTCAAAATATGGTATTTTAACTTTTAGAGTTTTTAAATTAAACTTTTTCAGCATTGCTAACGGATAATGCTCGAACAAAATGTCAACTTCTTTAAGTTCAAGAGTCGGGAAAGATCTATAGGGAGGCGGCTCTACATACACCTTCCAATAACGGCATAAACTAACATGCACAACTACCAATTTATATACATTACAAACTTAAGGAATATTTTTACAGTATTTTATTTCTGCTTAGGTCTAAATTATTGCATAACAAATACTTATTCGAGTTTTTTTGGTGTTTCTACTGACTAACGGGAGGCTCTTGGTCAAGTTGTTGAGCTGGGTCCAAACAACACTACTGGAAATTTCATTACATTTAAGGATTGCTGATTTTTTACAAATACTAGTTGTTGAGCTCTTAACCTTCACCGCCATTTTTTAGTAAGCGAATTATATTTTTTTTTATAAAATCGCGCTATCGAGCAAAAAGAGCATATCTCCAATTTCTCTTTTAGGCGATTTGTTTTTGTTCTTTGTGCTCATAATAACAACAAATGGATTATAATAAATAATTATGGTGTACATTGCATTTTAGTTCAAATAAAAACCAATCAAATACCTTTAAACATACCGAAAGCAAAAACAACAAATTATTATTATTATAATTTTTCAATAAAACACATTAACCAATATTCATAAGTGAAAAGTGTAAATCCAACGCAAAAAAGTGGGAGAAAAGAAAAGTAGAAACAATAATAAAAATCCATTAGACGAAAATAAAATAAAATAAACAAAAAAATATATGTAAAACCAAACTAATATAAAGCAAATAAGAAATATATATGACAATCAATCAATCAGACAACAAATATAATTACAAGATAATTAAAATTTAGAACAGCGTGAGTGGTATTCCGAACCGTGATGCACTCCCAAAAGTATGCTGCACTCTAACAAGCGCCTAAAACCATGCTTATTTGCCCTTATAGCTCTACTTACCGACCACACTCGGAATACCAAGCTCAATGTGAATTTTATCATACACCGCATACACACATACACTTACACACACATAATTATAACCGAATCACCAAAACTTACTTGTTCGTCGCAGCACCCGTGAAGTCAGCGCTGGCGGCAACTGCGTTGTTGGTCCGTGTGCTTTCACGTTGGCATTGGGCACGGCGCTTGCTGGCCCACCATAGCCAGCACCCAGCGTCATGTAGCCGCCGATCGGGTAGGGAGGCATTTGTGGCTGCGAGCAGATCCCGACATTTGCGCTGTGACAGTTGCCATATCTGACAGTTGACGACGGCTCATCAAAGAAATTGTCATCGTCCTGCGTGTGGAGAGAGGAGCACATATGAAATATGTATATTAAAAATAGCTTTTAGAAATTCCTATATGAGTAATCCTTAGCTAAATGAGTGTTTTTGTTGTCTGGCGATGAAGCGTAGTGAGCTGACAGGACATTCACCCAATGATAATCATAAGTTCTGCATAGTGAAGTGAGTATTGTATTTGATTTCACTGGGCGTTGTCATGCGCCACTGTGAGTAATGGTGTACGAATAGCTGTGTTTGTGTGTGACAGACGTAAATGAGGAATTTTTTCCGATTGTAAAAATGTTTGAATGGCTTCGCATTGCGATGAATTTTCGGTAAAAAAAAAACATTTGCAAGAATTAATGAGCTTAATTAATTAAGGCTGAGTTGTAGACAAATGTGTCTGGCGACTAATGGGTGACATGAAGAAAATTCAAGTTTGGTTCAGTTCCTGCCGAGGTGAAATAAAGAGCTGCCTAACAGACGCCTACCGAGCAGGAAAGCAGAAGTTTGAAGGAAGTAGTTTATTTTAACTTTTTTTCTATTAATTTTTGAGTTTATGTTTATCTTTGAAACTAACTAATATGAATAAACTTAAAAAGATATTACTGTGGACCACAGCTATTCGGTCAGCTTTTGTTTTGGACAAAAATCGCGTCTCCCATAATTAATTTCAAACTGTCACTGCATATTTGTGGCGCGGTCAATGCCAAAGACTTTCCGTTTGACCGCTTAGCATAGACCTCCACTTCCTTTCACTGCCATGCGGTGCTTTCTTTCTTTTGGCATTTGCTTCCAATAATTTTCCAAAGCCGCAAAGTGGTGGCTGTTGACAGTTTCAACTGAAAGCGATAGCCAATTAAGCGTGTGCTTGGGTTTTGGGTCATGGATTGCACATATGTGTGTACTTGTATGTGATTGTGTACATATGTAAGTACGTAAGTTCGTAAGTAGGTAAGAAAGGGATTTAATGTGTTTTCTCTGGTTTTTGGAGGCAAAAAGAATTTCTCAGCTTTTACCTGTCTATATTTGCATTGAGGGCCTTTGGATTGAACTTGCAGTGAATTTTGCACATTTTTCTTGAAATGTTTATCGAATTTGATTGCTGTTTGGCGTTTTTTTTACGATTTTGTTTGAGTTTGAGTTTGGCAATGAGTTTACTTCCACATGTGCAGCAAGTAGTATTGCGTGCAGGACCACTGGCAGGCGCACGAGGTCAACTGCAATTTTACAAAAGTCAACGTAAAGTATGCACATACATACATACATATGTGAGATGTTTTTGTGGTATATCTGGCGTTGAAGTGGGCCAGCGTTTAGCCAAGCCAGAAGCGAGGAAAAATGATTTGCTAATTTATGTCACGAATCCATCATTATTTTGCAACTATACGCTGTGCCGTTATTTCACATGTATGTGTGTATGTGGTAGTATGCTTGTGTTTGCATGCCCGTGCGTGGGAGCGCAACCCTTCAAGTTGCAACGAGACAGTGTTCACCTGCTGCTCACATGCCTATGGAAGGCGCCTCAAAGCTACCAACTACTGGTGCAAACAAAAATTCAAGCCTTGCAGATAAAGCTAATTCGCCTTTCTAAACTATACAATTTCAGCGTTGCATAATCGCCGGTTCCCGCTGAAATATTTATTATCAAATAATGTGGCCTACTGCCACAGCATAACGGTGTAGGAGTACTAGCAGAACGAGCATGCATTTGGATAAGTGTATAACTGTGTATATATGTGTGTATGTGTGTACCTGCAACAGCGAGAAATCCACTTTGATTAGCCGCTGCTTGGAGCGCGGCGTCAGATGCGGTTCCACGTTCTCCGTTAATTTCAGTGCATTCACCGTTGCATGTGTTGGCGCTGTTGTTGTGGCTGCTGCTGTGGATTTTAATGTTACAGACGATGATGAATGGTTCAGTGTTGTTGCTGACGTTGTTGTTGTCATTAGTGTTGTGGTTGGTGGGAGCACTGCAAATAAAAGCAAAAGTTAACAAATTCAGCAACCATCGCACATGTGACGCAAACAAATCAAGAAGCAGAAAGACTGAAATCAAGTATGTATTAAAGTAGTTAAACATAAAGCTTGTAATATTTTTCCTGAACTGTAAAATAGAAAATACATAATTTCCGTTGTACCGAAGCTATAATAGCCTTCACAAATAAAAAAGAGCGCTTACAAGAACTTATGCAGGGTTTGTCCAGAAAGTAATAAGACTGATTTCCAAGCATTGAAGGCGTCATGGAAGGCATTCTTCGGAACAGCCTTGAGAGCTGAGATGCATGCTGCTTGGATCCCCCCTGTCGTCTCAGAATGCTTGCCTTTCATTGGCCTTTTCAGGCAAGGAAACAAAAAAATCCGGGGCCACATCTGGTCCGAGGGCGGCTGCGCAAGCGTTGCGATGCCGGCCTTGGTTAGGTAGCTGTTCACAAGAAAGGCTTTGATGTCTTGTCGGACCCAATTGACTCTTCGTTTGAATCTCTTGAGGACTTCCACGTAAAATTTGGCGTTGACGGTTTGTCCAGAATTAACAAATTCATGATGGTTGATACCTTTGATGTCAAAAAAGATAAAGAGCCTCGGTTTCATCTTGGATTTGCTCATTCTTCTCTTTTCTGGGCGAGGAGAAGTCGGTGTGTGTCACTTAAGATTGCCTCTTTGTTTCGGGATCATACTCAAAAATCCATGGCTCGTTATTTAAATATCTCTCTCGCAGATTTACCGAGTTTCACACAGAAACACGTCGCGCGAAAATGAATGTCCTGACTCTCCAGGTGCTCAGAGACAACTGACCAACTCGTTCGTTAGCTAAGAACGACCTCTACCGAATTCAGTCGGTGCACGTACGCTCCAAAGTACAGTCGCGGCGGAAGAAAATCAGTACTATTACTTTCCGGACAAACCCTATACTATAGTAACTCGATTAGATCAACCTTTTCAGAGATTGCATTATTGCTTTAGATAACAATCAACGCGATGGAAAACATTTGAACTCAAATTCGTATTCAAGACACCTCAAATACCCCACAGACCCTTTAGCACATCAGTCGCAAATTTTTCCTTCAGATTTGCTGAGTAGTCGATATCGATACTTGCGCTTTAGATCCTCGAAAAACCCTGTTTATTTCTTTAAACAATGGCAGATCAATTCCCTAATTAATGAGAGCCTCTGCCGAAATAAAATTATGCGAGTCACACGTTGAAAAGATATGAACGCAAATGTTGATATACCAAAACTGAAATGATTCTCAGGAACTGACTTGAAATTTCTTATAAGAGTAAACATAAGCTTCGAATCAACTCATTTAATGGTTTTCTTCAAAATCAAGTTTTGAACAATTTTATTATTCTTCGTCACTGCCAGACATTCTTAAAACAGCTATGTACTTGCAACATCAAGAGGTTCAGTGTCTAGGCTTCTAAAAAACAGTTCCCGTTTTAATGACCAGCTCAGTAAGCAAATGAGGCACACAAGAACATAAATTTCGTAATAAAAAGTGCGTGAGGCAACTCAAACAAAAACAAAAAAGTGTGACAAAATGCCGATTTGTCAGTTGTGTATTAATCCAAGAAGAGACCACATACTTTTGTAAAACAAAAAGAAAAACGGTTTTCGAACCCGTTTCACACAGTTTTCAAGAAGAATTTTCACACCTATTAACAGTTTCTTCTCTGGTAATGTACATAAGCATAAGCGTTAATACTGCCTCTAGGCAAAAAAGAAACAGAAAAGAAGTAACCAGCAAAGGGGCTGATATGAAGAGAAATAATGTGCGAAGACAGCGGTCACACATGCGTGCAACATTCATACGCATTAATCAAAGTTGGCAAAGCTATTTGGCAATGTGACACAAACTGATCACAAGGCAAGCGACGAACAAAACAAAATCGTAATATGAGAGAATATTAGTCGGCGCCTAATTAAAGAGCTCGAAAAGCGCACAGGTAGTATGTATGTATGTCGGTCTCTGTTAAGTGGTGAATAACCCACATTAATTAAAAATCGATACGCATTCACGGCATCCACAAATTATCCGTCCCATCGACGGCCACAAAGCTTACGAAAACACATATACACACATACACACGGAGTAGCACATAGGAAGCAAGCATTTAGCACAAAATTCAACTAAAAGTGTCAATTGAAAAATTCTAAAAGAATATTGAGGAGCTGTGCTGTTGCACTTACGTGCGATTACTTAGCATCCTACAGTCCCTGCAGCGCACTGCTTAAGCGCTTAAAAGCTTACACGAGCACAATGCGGTAACATGAAATTTTAATGATTTGGACTAACACTTTGCCCACAGCAACTTGCAACACGCTTTCCAACAAAGAGACATTCTGAAATACGAGAGGAGAGCGGAGGGGGCTGAAGGCGGATAGCGCTTTTTGTAGTAAAAAGCATATTCACCTACTTATTTACGTACAATTATACGTATATACAAGTCTACATATGTATATGCTTATGGCCACAGTTAACTGTTCAAGAACTGAGTGCGCACTTCCAGCGTACAGCACACACTCTTTCGTTTGTGCGGTATGTGAGCAGTGGCACTTGGTAGTGTGTTAGTTTATTTGGCCCCATGCCATGGAAACATAGAAAATAGGTCACATGGACTTGCCACATTCGTAGCTATTGTTTTATGCTCGATAGGATATATTTACCAGAGTATTTACCATGTACTCGAGCACTTTTGTAGGTGCGTACGTATGTGCATACAAGTAAAGTGGTGCATGTGTGTGTTCTTTAGCGCTGCCAGAGGACTCATTGTTGCACGCAATCCTTCGCAGGTAACACATTGCGCTCAGAAAACGTAATGTTGCATGCCCCACCGCCTAAGAAATCGACAACTGGGAAGCTTACCTTCGGAGAACTCACCGCTTAAATAGCGACAATAAAATGAATATTTAAGAAAATAAGAAAGCTCTCAACTGTGAGCATTGAAAGAAGTGCATTGCCCCGGTTATTGCAGAGAGGTGTATTGGACATTGAGGGGAAGCATCACGGAACGGCACTCTCAACTATAATGCAGCGACAAAACCAGGTCACTTGGTGTACAGTCCACCTGCGGCCGGCCGTAAGCCTTACCTGAGCGGGGCTTCGGCGTTGGCGGATTACCGCGCGGCGCTGCCCTAGGCGGCGGCTGCGGTTCATCCGCCTCCTGCTGCTGCTGTTGTTTTTGCGTTTCTTGCGCGCTGCTGCCGCAATACAACGCGTCACTGGCCACGTCCACCGCCTCTACCTCCTTGGCTTCCGTTGCTGTGTGATTTAAATCGGCGCCAGCGGAAGCGGACATGGCCGCTGTGTTGGGTGCAACAAAGCCGCTGGTTGTTGTCATCTTTGTTGTTCTGCTGCTGCTTTTGTGCGTTGCTGCTTTTGTTGTTGTTGCGCTTGTGCTGTTGTTGCTGCTGCTGGATTTGTTGTTCTTAGGCTGCAAGCTTTTCGGTTTTGTTTGTTGTTGTTGCTGTTGCTGCTGATGCTGCTTTTTGACATTTGGCACTTTAGCACTCATTGGAAATGGAACACATTTAATTACTTGATTTATTGCACTTGTTGTGGATACCGTTATAAGAACGCTATACACATTTCAATCAGCATTTGCTTAGGCGTATATATTCTTCATCGTTTAACTGTTAATTTCACTATTCTTTATTGCACCTTTTCTATTATATTCACTAGCATTTTGCTTCAACTCAATTATCGAGCGCCTTGCCACAACTCACAGCCGTCCTTTCACTGCTAATTTAAAACGAGTATTAATCGCTTCATCACATGTTCGTGCGCCTCGTCACTTTTCGCTGTGTCACACTGGGGTGTTTCATTGCCGCAATGTTCTATTCGCACGTTTGTTGCACGGAGGGCGCACAAGCTTCCCTTACGCGCTCGCAGACGCTTTTATGCCGCTCGCGAGCGTGAGCGCTTTCCGCTTGCTATCGATCCAAAGCTGAAACACACAGCGGGGACCGGTGAGTGTCAACGCGAATTGGCGAAGTGCACAAACGAAGGATAGGATATAACACTTTACTCGGGCGGGGGAATGGAGCGCCGCGTGGGAGGTGTGCCGTCTGCTTTATGAGCTACTCGTTTCAGCATTAAGAGTTGCGATTAAGTTAAGAGTTGTGGCAATAATAATGCACAACAACAATGATGATAACACTAAGTGCTTGTAGTAAACAAATTGCCACGGCGAGAGTGTCATTGCGAAGGATGCTAAAACATGTCTGTGTGTGTCTGTGTGCGTGTGTGTGAATGCAACTCGAGTGCAACACAGCGAACAGAGTGAGAATAATTGAATTTAAGAATATGGTATTTATGCTGAAACTTTCACTGAAATAACGCTTTGGCCTTCCCGTGTGGTAAGTGGTCTGAATATTTTCTCAGTGCATAGTTCAAGGCGCACGAACCATTCCCACTGTTTGGTATACTTAAGGCCACAATAAATTGCATTTTGGAAAGTTTAGCAAATTGAAGAGCTGAGATTGTTCTTTAAAGACTATCCACCTCATTAAAATATAATTTGTCGACACCAATTTCATATTAAATAAATTAAGTTAGCTCAATGGAGGTACTCCGCTTTGGCGCTCCGAGGTTCATGTGTGCATAAATATTTTGCATAAATAGATTTTGGGGTACATGCATAGACCTTAGGCTATTTTTACGCCTTTGTACACTTTACCACCCACAACTGCATGCAAGCTCTGCAACTAGAAGCTACAGCCAGAGCTACAGCTCAGTTGGTTGGTTTGCTATCGAGCTAGTGATTATGGCATGCCCAATAGAGGGAGAGCCACCTTTGTTGTTGGGTGTGTTGTGCTGTTTAAGGTCATTTTCGCAATGAAAAAGGCTTTTCATATTTATAAATTATGAGAAGACCTTTAGAAGTGTCCTTTCCTCCCACTTGACGCAACTTCCCTCAGCTAAATAAGTGTCATATGCTTCGGTGCAGATGCAAGGAACACGATTTCCCACTGTTCGCTTGCTCCTCTTGCGCCACATTTAATGTTGACCATCACTTGCCACACTCACCGCTGGGTGACGCACACTCTGATAGGCGCAAATTAGTGCATATATACATATATATTTATGCAATTCATCACTATATGGTGGGCTTTTTGAAAATATTGTACATGCCACCAACTACACGCCACACAGCGTGCACAACACCTATACCGTTAGCACTGGCGTTCGCGTCACGTTACTACTTATTTGGTTGATATTTTAGATTCGCTACACGCCACCGCGTTAATCACGTTTCCGTTTCACACACCATTTCGCAGAAAGTCCGACATCAAACTGAAATTCGTGTTCGTGCGGCAGCCAACCAAAAGCCATCGGGAGCTACTTACAGCTGGTTGTTGTTGCCGTTCCATTTTCACCTCGTTGGCGTTTATGCTCACCATAACGAATGGTGGTTGTTCAACGTTCTCTGTTTTCTCTGCTTGAGCGTACAGTTATAGCACTTGGCCCCGCTCCACAGACGGTTGTACGAATCCACAATGAACTCGATAAACGTTAAAAGAGGGGCCAGTGAATTACAATGGGGCACAGATCCTACTAACTGTTATGTTACTTTTTTGTCTTACGTATAAAATCAACTCTTCTTAACTTTATATCCATTCTTGAAGAAAGCTTTCGTAACGATTACAATTCTTAATTGGACTTTATTCAAATCAAGGTTTAAAGCGAAGCTCTCTAAAGTGTTAAAGACCAATTAACTGACGTGTCTGTGTGGAACAGTCGCATGTTTGGTATATCCTCAAGGAGTAACCACTGGGTGCAATGAGAGCGAGTTTTTAGCATAAAATGCCACTTTGTTCCGACTCTTATTGCGCAAGCGCACTGCCACAGCTCCGAGTAGTACCGCAGAAAGCTTAGCAGTAAGGGTTGCGAAGTAGAAGCAATTCCAAGCATGTGGCATGCAACACGGAGCTTAATATTGACGTCACATTTGAAAGCTTAGCAAGAAATTAAAATGCATTTACGCTGAAGCGATTTATGTAGGTGAGCGCATTCGTGACGTCAGCGATAAAGTGATAATTGACTCTATTGCAGCCAGTAAATCACACAGTGGATATATGTGTACCCTTATGTAAACTTAGTTTTACATTGTCCATTTGTCCAACCAAATACACACTGAATACGTCCGTGTGACAGTTTGCTCTGTGGGTATGTGGCGACATGAAGTGAACGTGTTAATTACATTGCATAATTATGTCCGTTTATTTAATTATGCAACCATTACACTAACCATACGGTGATTACTCGTTGGCATTATGCTAATTGAACAATCCATTTATTTTGTTATCAATAAGATTGAAAATTTCCTCAAATATATTTAACCCACGCCTGAAAATATAGCGGAAATAATGATCTTCAAGTTAGGAAAGTAATATAGTTAGCCCTTTAACTGAGTTGCATCATAAACCCTGATGGCGAGTGGCGAGTTTCTTAAAGAAAGTCGGTTAAAGAGGGTACACTTATGCTCAAAAATGTTTCCTTATCCACTACTCGTCGCATACAAAAAATTGGTCACACTTGAGCGACATTGGAGTACTTTCTTTGACTTGTACTTTCAGTTATTGCATTTTTGAATTTCTATTGACATTTGTCGGTCAGTTATTTTGATCAGAGAACCGTAACGCTCAGCAGAATTGTTGCTGTACATATGTACATACATGTCATAATGCTTGCCGTCGATAAGATTTAAGAGCAGTGAATATTATTAAAACCAAGGTATCTTTATTTGTAACATTATGGTACTTACTAACTTTAGTCTAATTAAAAAAAAAACGGAAATAAAAATCACCGCATCTCTTATACAAATATAGGTTCAATCTTGTTCGCAATAACAAGTCTGTATCAGTATGTCCTTATTGCTTCAATATCATCTTCATTAATTTATTTGCATTTAATCTTACCTGAATTTTTTCGGACTGCTATTTTAATGCCCAAAACTTCTTACACACCAAGACAGAATTGTAGTTTAATAAAAGGATACATTTTAATTGCCACACACATACCAAATTTCTACAACTAAAAATTTTACCACGCGAAAAAACTTAACGTTCAGCAAAATGCCGTTGCTTCATTTGTGGCTGACACTTCGTAAGTGACAAGTTGTTATCGCTTAATCAAACTTTTGTTAAGCGCAGTGAATTGCAATCTACAAGTAATTATAGCAATATGTACACATACTAATGCAAATGATTACAATAACAGCACAAAGCTTTCGAAAGCTTCGCTTGAAAACTTTTGTTTATCTGAAGTCGCTGCTGTGCAGCAAAGAGAAGGAAATTGTTAAGAAAGACACATTCATGCACATACACATTCGAAGCAGTGAAACCTATTGCAACGCGCCTAAACATATGCAATAAATAAGAGGCGGTTGAAAATTTTTATAGTTAAATGGACGTAGTTGCCACAGAGTTCATCGCATACAAATATAAAAGCATGCCCTGCTTGTCAGTCACATCAATTAGAGAGAAATATCTAAATATCCAAAAGATCAGACCTCGAAAAGTATTGATTAAGAGTTGTGGCAGTCAGCTTCAGGTAGTGCTTACAACAACAACTGGAATTAAAACCTATTTGAAGTGTGTCAAAAGTGCAAATCTGGTCTCAATGAGTGACAAATACTCTCAGCATCTTTTTCAAGCAGAGAGTGTATGGATGTAAAGAAAACTTGTGGCTTCCACAAATTTGATATTCACCAAAAGTTTCATAACTAGAAAATCCTACCTTTATTCTATCTAAATTTCCCAATTGAATTGCTGCAATCCTCAAAAACCCCGTGCGATTTCCCTATTTGAAGTAATGCAAATTTGTGACATTTCCTTAATCTTTCTCAGCAGCAACAGTAAATCCTTCACTTGCTACACTGTTTTTGGCAGCTGACAAATCGTACAACAGCGCCAATTCGCTGATCAAAGCGGTGCCCGCTCCACGCCACTTTGCAATTCTAAATCATGCTAAACATTGCCCAAGTTTGGAGCCGCCAATCGTGCCACTTTGTGGCCGCATCAGCAGTGGTCAGCAGCCAGCACACGACACACACATGCAAACTTATGTAAAAACGTTGCAATATCGTTATGCAGTTGTAACCACCGTGGCATTCAATAGAACATAATGGAATGGTGCAGGTTGACATGCGCAGTGATGCTTCGCAAGCGATCGACCGCAACCGCATAGAATTGCTGCAGTACACTGCGAGAGTAGCCCATGTCGGGCATTTGCTGAACAAACGAGCGATTTGCCGCGCCTAAATACAAGTAGTCAAATGAAATTCAAATTGCTTACAAAAAAGTCGTAGCGAGCATTGTGCGACGAGCTGCGCTGTCGAGTGCAGTTGGACAATCAGGCGTCCCCTGTCAGCACGTGGCATATTTTATGCTGCTCGAATATGTCCGACCAAGCAATGCACTTTTTGTTGCAGGAAGCTTGGAATTGATATTTATAAGTACAGTTCTAGTAGCCGTGGAAGTATGGAAGTGTGGAAGTGGTCGAGTCCCGAGTCATTAGTGAAGTATTCCATGCGTCTATATTTTGTCTATTGTCTGTGAGAATGTGATAAACTTCCCTACTGACAAACAGATGGCGCTTAATCAGGATCGCACAGGAAGATTTCGAGAAGATCAGCTTCAAATCTCCTCGGTGGCGAAGTTAGCAATTATGATTTTTGTATGGCGAGTTCTTGCTAAATTTCGTAGATTAGAGATAATCTACTCAAAAGCCTAAATCTTGGAAGTAGGTTTCGTTCGGAACATGTTATTAAATGTATATAAGTAATATGATTATGACTTACATCGATCCTTGAGTCGGGGTGGTGTTGGCGGTTGTATGTGCTTCAGTGTTTGTCCCTTTCGTATCGAGTCCATGAGTTGTTCGCGCGGCGATGGTGTGCGTTTAATGGGTGGCGGTAGTTTACGTTCGGACGCCTGCAATGACAGTAAAGGTCAGATATGGAAAAACTTTCGAAAATTTAACAGTAGCGAAGACAAAAGGGGTGGCACATGTCTATGAAATGAATTTATAAACTTTTGTATTTCATCTCTCCACTCAACACGGCTTATAAGAGTGCGATTTGGCTTTGATTAAACGAAAGACCTTCAATTAAGGCGAAAAAGCGCCTTTTCACCGTTAGATGGTTGTTTGCAGTTGGTTTTCGCAGATAAATTACAATCTGAGTGGAAACCTTCTCTCTTAAATGGTTTCACTGCGACTCTTTCGCCCGTGTTATTATTGGCAATTACCACAGGAACGTGCAATGAAAATTGCCTACTTAACACTTTTCCCAAAACCAACAACAAAGTTGAAACAAAGCAAAGACATTGGCAAACTTTTCGAAGGCAAAACTTCTCCAAAGCAAATAGCGCTTACAAAACCAATAAAATCCTAAAACCACAACTGTGCCGAAATGAGCAGTGAAACTGTGTGCGGTGCACGCAAGAAGCAGAGATGATAGTCATTACTCGGGGGAAAGAGTATTGTATGTTTGAGTGTGGGGGGACATACCTTTTTGAGTGGCGGCCGTGACCTGATGAACTCCAATATCATGGCGTGGGCATCTTTCTTCACGCGTGGCGGAATATCACCGTTCACCATCACTTTGCGCAGCTGGTACTTTCTATGAACAGGAGAAATATGTAAATATATATGATTTTAAACAAATCAAAGATTAAAGTTAATGTTACAAAGTGCAATTTAGAGGCAAGAGAAATGGGTTGCGGAGAGAGAATAATGGCATATCGTATTTCCACTCTCTACTCGTTTTGCTATGTATTCTGCATAACACTCTTGATTAAGTCATAACTTACTTGGATCGTATGTCCTCCATGAGTATCTCATACGGAGTCAACTCGTACTCGATGGGCGTGCGGGAATAATTATTTTTCTTCAGACGAACACCGCGCCGCAGCTCATCGATCACCTGGACCCAGAAACGTGCCTGAAAATTAAAGATGCATTGATAAGGAAATAAAATGAAAGAAGAACGTAGTCTATAATAAGAAATACGAACAACTAAGCTATAAGCAAAAATCGCATGCGAAAAGAATTGTAATAGGAGGATCAAAACAAGGCTATCTAACGAAGATGACAAGAATTTTTGTAATTTTTGATAAAATTAGGAAATGAGTCTCTAAAGTATCTTCGAATTTGATTAGTACACTTTCGATTTTCAGTAATATCTAACGTCTAATGGACTAATAACTCAAAATTTCCGATTTTCAAGTTGCACATGCAAATATTGTTATGTGTGTTATGAGTTTTTCATGCAACATAATATTTTTATAAAAAGTTACAAAAGGGAATACGATGGAACATACTTGCAGGGCCCTCCAAATTTCCAGTTCATGCTTTAGTTTTAAAGAGAGGGAAAATATGTTTGGAATTATTCCGAATTAAATTTCAAACGAGAGATTGGTAAGAATATCTCAATTTCAATGCTCTTATAATCTTATGCACAAAATTATTATATGAGCATTGCCACACGAGATTAAGCATTGTATTGCACACAAATATTATTTACAATAGATCGGGAAAATCAAAGGTTAGATAGGTATGTATGTGTAATGACAAACATTGATAAATCCAAACAATTTTCGACAGTAGCAAGAACCTAGACAAACAGATGGCGCGTCTCCGAGATCAAAGAATATCGATGCAACACGTAAAAATGCAACAGAAACATCTGCAATTCACAATTTTATTGCTAAGATGGTATTTTGCCAACAGAGCTATAATTGCGTGGAAAGGAGAATTGAAAAGCATAATCGATTTGCCGTTATAAACATAGGCTGTGTAAACAGCAATACAATAAATCTGAAGCAAGGTAAAAGAAACATGATAATTGCATAATTTTGCACTTGCAGCATTGATCTTCGCAGCCGACACATGCCCCAACAGACAGAAGCACACATAATCGCTATCTGGCAGTTATCCGCTCTTCTTGCGGCCTGCTTTGCTTGTTGCCTTTGGCTTTCGTTCGAACTCTGCGCAGTTGCCATTGAAATTTAAGAAATCGCAGCAGCAATTGCCGCCGAATAAATGAAATTGAAATCGTCACATTAATTAATGTCACGAAAACATACGAACGCACGGCACACGCCTACTTTTTGCGCCGCGGCGTGCAGGAGTCCGCACCCAACGGATTTGGCCATCACAGCTGCCGTTGCACCGACGATGTGCCGCAGTGTAGCGCACAGCGACTTTCACTTGCAACACGCTGATTATTGTGCGCTGCAAGTGCGATCAATGTCGCTACGACTGTCATGCTAGCTGTTGTTGTTGCTGCTGCTGCTGTTTTTCATTTTTTGCCAGCGGCATTGTTTGCATTGCCGCACTCGCACGCAGATCCTTTCATTGGCGATAAATTTATGAAAAATTGTGCTGTCTTGCATTTTTTCACTTTTGCTTATTTATTTATTTACTTATTTTTACTTGCTTTTTAGCGCTACGAGGCGACTGCAGCAACGCAGTATGGTGGCGTATTATGACTGCGGGCGAGAGTGAAAAATTTATTCCCGCTTGCAATTAATAAAACGTTGCAACATATTGTCTCGTTTTGCATTTCGGCGAATTATTAATGATTTCGCCTTGGTGTAAGAGACATGTAAACAATTTTAATACCAAAAGAGTAGTAAATGTTACTTTGATACATGTCACGGATTCGCACAATGACTTCTACGACAAATAACGCGACATTTTATATCAGCACAAGTTTTATATATCGCTATTCAAGGACATTTTGCGTTAAACGCCCTTTTTCCCCAACATGGGACCAACAATCTTAAAATATATGGTTCCAAAGTAAAGGAGGTAGAGCTTTGTCAGAACATACAAACTTCCATATTCGTTCAGTTGGATTGGTAAATATCAGCACATGGTTTCGAATATATTTCGACACATTTTATCAATCCGCTCTTTGAATGTCGAGTTAATTTACATGCAGTTGCATAAAATGCATCGTGTATCTAATTTGTCATCGCTTCGGTAAGCGACGAAACAATTGATTTAATTTTCACCCTTTGGAGACCGTTCACCACTGACAGGTGTTTATTTATTATCATTTTGTGTATTTTCGTTTGCTGCAATGAGGTTAAAGATACAGAGGGAGCAGTAGTTGCCAACGAACGTGTGCGTGAGACCGGTTAATTTTCCTGACGCGCGTTCGTTCCAATTTCTCGTTTGTGTTTGGTTTTTGTTTGTTATTTCAATCATTTCAACTGCATAATATTACCGTAATTTGCATAATTCTTATGTAACACCGAACAAAGTGTCAAAAAATTCGATTGAACTCGTTGGTGGCGACGTTCAACTTACAGACGACCGTCACCGATTGCGTAGGCGCTTGAAGCCACATTTTGTAACGGAATTCTTTTGAATGACATTTTATTGGTTTCTTTGATTATGCGTATATTACATATACGGCTATTTTCGATTTTGAAATCAATTGATGATATACAGTAGGTATTTTGGAGCTAAGTGTAACACAAATTTTATAATTATGTGAGAAATGAAAAAATATATTTTTTTATGCATTTATATGGGTGCACTTAGAAACCTCACAGCAAACGTTGAATTTTACAAGATTCCTACTTCCTCTTCCTTTCTTATCACAACACGGCACTAGGGTTCAAGAGTGAAACACATCTATAAGTATGGTACATACTTTCTTACACCTGTACTGCAATTAATATTTCTTTGCTGCAACCGATAAAATGCTTTGAAATGTGCGTCGGCCGATTACGACAATTCCACTTCAAATCAATGCAGATTGCATGTTAACATTCAAAAGCAGTGCCTTTTTGTTGTTTTTGCTGTTGGACCCGACACTGTGCTTGCAGTAACATGATGCAATGCAATTCAATGATGATTTAACATGGCAGCCGACAACATTTAACGAACCAAATCTGCCAAAATGTGAAAATATGTAAAGCAGCCAGCAATAGGCAACAACAACTGGCACATACACGTACATATAAATACGACAGAAGGTGCATATGTACAACAAGTTGTATTAGCATAAATAACAACATAACAGCCAACAGCTTAGGCTTGTTCCTACTTATGTTGCTGTTGTTGTTTTTAGCGATTATGTTGTTTATTGAAGGTGGAAAATGAATGAAAATGTTCAAAGCAGCGGCAATTTTACAAAATCTGTACATGCATTGCAGCTAATACGAAACCAGCAAGCAGCGGTAACAGCACAACAAAACTAATAGGCAAAGTACAGTAATACGTGTAATGCAGGCGAAACGCAACGACACGCACCGAAGACACTGCACGAAAAAAGTGCAAATTGTTCCAATAAATTGGGGCAACAACAAAGAATTACAGCTTCCGCAAAGCGAAAATCTGCATAGCATGTGGGCAACCGGCGAGTCACTCATGCATATGCAACAGGAAAAATGTCTTGCACTCGTTGCCTCTGCAGACAACATAACAGATAGTATGGCGGGGCGGCCGTTGTTGAGTCGTAATAGCTGATATTTACTAGCTTAAATGTGATTGAAAATTTGTAAAAGAAAATGTTGTTGTAATTGGGCTGAGGCCTAACGAGCGCACCGCCAACAAAATCGCCGCAAACGAGGGTACCGCAGTTGTTGAATATTGCTGCTAGAAATGCAGCAACCGTGACTGAAAGATACTTATTACAACAGTACAATAGTTTACGGTCGCACCTTAGCTCACCCGCCTCCACCGGAAGGTGTTCGATTTGGTACGTTTATAGCGGTATTAGACAAACAGTAGTCGATTAAAGTCACAATAGTGACAACCACCTCCAGCACAGTAGCAGCGGCTTTCAGTTTTTGCGTTGGCGTGAATAGTTTCAACACATTACAACGCTTCGTTGGTTGACCGGTTGGCTGCTTAACTGTGTGACTAACTGATGGGCTAGCTGGTTGACTGGGCGCCACCCAACGCAGCAAGACGGTTGTCGCAACTCACCAAATCTTGAAATGGAAGAAATAGTCTGCGTTTTTTGCGTAACTTGGTCACTCACCTCAAGATGGTAAAAATTTTGCGATATATAGCAAGGCAAAGAGTCCAAAGAATCAATATATATTTGCTGAGTACACAAATGATTGCGAAAACGTTGTTCCACCGCACCAAATATTTTGCCATCCTTAATACTAGCATTTAAGTGGTTTCAAATTAGCGCTCGTTGCAGCAATAAACCTTCTACAGAGCATACGTATGTATTTTGCTGTATTTTTAACTTTAAAATGTTTCACGAATGATAATATATAATATAATAACTTAATTTCAATTTTATCTCTTTAAACTTATTCTGTCTTTACTAACATCTTCTCTTTAGTTTTTGGCGGAAACCAATGAGAACAGCTGACTGATTGAAGAGTTGCATCTGAAAAGTTCAACATAAAGCGGATACTGACTAGAACAGGTGATTATCGTAGCAGAGTTGCATGAAAAAAAGTCTACACTAAGCATTAGCACATTAAAGTATTTTAAAGTAAATGAGCAGCAAACATTTTTTTACTATTTCTTTTAAAAAATTCTAAATCAATTTCTAAAAGCTTGTTTTTGCAAAATATTTTTGTTACACTTAGTTTATACAATTATTTTTACTAAACTTTTTGTGAAAATGCAACTCTGCTATTCACGGAAATATTCAAAGGATGGCGCTATTGTCAAATGTCAGTTTCCTTCCTTGCGTGCTTTAAAGTCAGCTGTTCAAATTCGGCGTTAATTCGTGGATTCGCGGTTTCAAGTAAAATATTATTTCGAAATGTTTAATCGGTGAATAATTTTATAATTTTGTGTTCTATACCCAAAAATGTTAAAATGTAAAGTTTGTGGTGATTAATAGGTAAATTTCTATGCAATAAGTGTCCGAGTCTGTACGGTGAAGAGAAATGCAAATATAGTGTAAAAATGTGTGTGAAAATCAAATTGTTTGTGACAAATGTGTTTATACAAGTTGGGAATCAATATCAATTTCCTGTTATAAATTATGCTACTTGAGGTAAGCTATTTGCAAACATTATATAAATAACCGTAGTTTATTAAAATCGCCAAGTAGAAGTATGTGTCCCACAGAAGCAGCGTGCATTGTGTTATTTTACTATTTTTCATAGCGGCCGCCTTAGTGCAGTGGAAAAAAAGTGCATCAGCAATCGCAAGGCGTAGGAACAAATATTATTTTCTTAGGGCTTTTCACTTCAATTGATAAAATACTGCATAGCATTGCATATGGATCTTTCAATACAGTTATATCCCCAAATTGAAGATATATCTAGGCCTATGTACTCTCCATTTATAATTATCACTGGTGTACTCTTTACAAAGCCATAGTTACGTTTTCCGAGCCGATTATAAAAGCATTTGAATGTAAACGTTAGCACAGACTAATGCAATGACTCCAGCTGCCAGCCAATGACTCAAGGCTGCTATATCAAAAGCTTAGAAAACGCTTAATAGAGAATTTGAGAACTTGTTTTGCTGAATGCCATTCACATTTTGAAGGTATGAAATTTCATAAATAGTTTATTTATTAATTGAACAATGCAAAATCGGCTCGCAATTAATTATGCCTCTTTACTTAGTGACACGTACTATATTTCAATTGTACATTATTTTATGATGTCTGTGTTAAAGTTTTCAAATAGATACTTTAGAGTAACACAAAACATAAGCATAAACAAGGTGAGACAATGAAAACCGAGTGGCAACTCACGATTGAGCAAATAAACTGTGATTTTCAATTGTCATCGAATGTTTATTATTTTTTAGACGAAAAACGAAAATACTTGAAACAAACTTAGTGAGTACGAATGGAGTTGGAAGTATAAATACATTTACAATCATTATGCCGCAGCAAATGACATTGGCAAGGCCGTTTAACTATAAATTGCTGTGACTATTTACCCAGATTTTTGGTGCTTGATAAGAGCCCGAAGCGAGTTCGTGTAGGTGAGCGACGTTTGCTTTATTTAAATTTCTAATTTTATTTGTTCTCTTTTTAAAGTGCTTGAATATATCTATAGCTGAAGTAAATGACGCAAAAAGACACTGATAAATGTGACTGAAAATAGAGCATGAATTGAAGGATATCATAAAGTGATAAGGAGTAAATGAGATATGAATTATAAACCGCAAAGTAGCAATCGAAGAAGTTATCGCTGAATTTATGGCGAAATGGGGGAGAAAAGGGCAATTTAGACTTTGTACAAATAAGTTTAAAGAAGTAAAGAAATTAAAAAAAAATGTAGACAAGAAGTTAGTGTACATAACTAACGAAGGAACTACTGCAGAAATGCAACAAAGTTTTATTTTTATTTTATGGTTTCTACTAAAGACTTCTTATGCTGATAAGCAAGGCTGCTAACACATTTTCATGAACTTGCTGGGTTGTCAGCAGTATTCCAATGATAATTTAAAGAGTAAAGTGTGAATAATAAATGGCTTTGGAGAATGAGCTTTATACTAGTATAATCCGTTTTTACTATGATCGAATAATACTGTGCAATTAGCATGAGTGAAGGTTTTCTGCGAACTCACCATTAAATAATTGAATAAAAATGTTATTTCAGCATTAAAAACAATCAAGAAAATAATAATACTTTGTTCAAAATAATAGTGATAGTAAACGAGTTACATAAAAATGTATAAACATGTTTTTTACATATTTTCATGTATATGCACAAATGTATGTACCCATACATATACTATATATATGCATGTATCTGTATTTGTGCTCTTAGCTGTGTTAGAAAGTAGTTTATTATTTTGATTACAACTTCCGTTACTCCACATACGTTTGATCGATCATTTCTTTGATCTCAAAGTTTTTGCGCCGTGTTTTGGAGACAATAACATTGCGAACGAAAATACATATAGACATAACTGCCTGCATAAGCCTTCGCGAGGGAGTCTACAAATTCGTTTATCGTATTTCTAATCTAATGAGTTGTCACTTGCAGTTGTTAAGCGAAACAAATTGCCAACAAATGATTTGAAAAGAAAGCGCTTATACACATTATATAACCAAATGAGTTTCGAAGCGTTTAACCAGCGCGTTATGGCCGTCACAAAAAAATAAGCGAGGATCATTAAAGTCGGCATTAAAGCGAGCACATAATTGTCGTGTGAAGGGTCGTGTACACACACCTGGCGCTACTTGTGCATACGCAAGTACATAAACATGTGTATAACATGTTATTTGGAAAAGTCTGGCAACGTTGCCACACAAAGCTAAACAGCAATGCAATCACTTACTAATTCGGTAAAATGAAAGCATTGCGTAGCTAACTTTTAAATTGTTTTTAAAACAATCTTGTTTTCCATGTTTTCATTTCAATTAGAGCGGACATGATGGCTCGAACTGAATTAATTATTGTAATACCAGCCCTTTTCGACGAATATCAAAATGTATCGAGGTGCGGCAATTGCTTCTAATATAATATATCGATGGGTACGTGCTCTCTATTTAACCACTCTCGTTGTGCCTCTTGAGAAAACCGTGGCAATAAATCATTGTGACACCTTACGCACTGAACAACGCGGCTCTGTTGAGGACCGTTGAGATAACATTGTTTGTATGTGTTTATCATATATATATATCTGCGCTTTGATTGGTTATGTAACAGAGCTAAACAACTCCAACACAAGTGGTCTTCATTACCCATAGCCCGTCATATAGCTTGTAATGGATCCACACTCTCACACATGCAGTCCGGTATGCGTGTTGGCAAAATCAGCTTTGTTGGGTTCAGCTAATTCAATTAAAGGGCATAATCACAGTGAATTAGCCCTAAATAGCGTGCTGTGCTTAACATTAGCTCTTTGAACCTACAGTATAAATAGGTGCGTAGAATTCATAGCAGCGAAGGGTGTGTCTACTTTCGATCGAATGTTTTTAACATTTAGTTCAAATTAAAAACTTCTCTTACATACATATTGGGTAGTCGAAAAAGTCTTTTCGGATTTTGTCAATGTTCTGTTCTGAAAATTTCGAAATTTCGATTTACCCTGATAGAATAATGTCTCTATCGGAAAAATGACCATAGGTGGTTGACCAAAATTGTACATTTGTATTTGATTATGCACGATTAAACCCGTCTAACTTATTTTTCCCTTAATATTTGCTATTTTATTTTTCGTTTCCTATAGGTCCCAAGCTGCTATGAATTTCTTAATTTTTTATAATTTCAAAGGGAAACGGGCTTACTAAACGACAGTCAGATTTCTTCCAGCAAACGTTCTAGGTCTAGCATGCGTATTTGAGACTTACCCAATCGTTGAAGCCCAGTTTGGCAAGTTCCTGTTTTGATGTTTGTGAACCGGCTTCTAAATGGAGATTGTCGGCACCTTTGAAAATACAAAATGACACAGTTATATGGTGAAATATATAAATAATAATATAATTTTCTTTTAAGTTTTTGAATATCTAAGATTTTGCATGTAAGTTTTCTATGTCATAAAATTTGTGTGACTATACATATATCATATATATATATAGTATATCATTAAAAAATTTCTCTGACAATGAAACCTTGATTTATTTGCACTCACCATCGTTCAAGACCTGCTGCAGGAATATTCGCAGCTCAATTGTTTCCGTGACCAGCGCACGACAGACCGCCTTGTAATGCTCCTCAGGTACAGTGGGCTTAACGTGATTTTTACAGGCCTATAATAAAATGGACACAACAATTTAACGTAAATAAAAAGGCCAAAATGAATTAATAGACATTTGAGAACAATCGATTTTTTAAATTTGAAGTGGAGCGCTAACAAGTTGAATAATTCGCATTGAATATTGTATATACATAAATATGTACATAATAGTATGTATTCGAGTATGTAAATACCGATATGGACTGGAATTGCCGCACTTGAGCGACTCCGTTGACTGTCAAGTGCCGAATACTTGTTTACATTGTCGGCGCATTGTGCGATAGATAAATCTGACAACAACAACAACGATTGGTGTTAGAGTCTGCATGTGCATGCGCTTATGCACGAATAAAGCTGTTGCATAGTTGGAAAATTTTCACGCCTCGCTGTTACCTGATAGCTGAAAAAGCCGCAAAACGCGCAGCAACTGCACAATTAACAGCAAAGCGTGAAAAAGGCAATGCAAAATGCCAACTACGTGTGAAAATTTATTAAAGAAAATTGTTACAGTTTTCATATTTGTTTTGTCATATCGACTGCCGCCGCGATTGAGTCACCGCCGGTGTTACGCCTGACCGCTGCGCTGCCGACGTGTGTTCGCTGCGCATTATTTTCCACAAAAAAAACATTTTATTTCCCTGCCGCTCAAACATTTTGCTTTGTGCATTTTGTGCCTGTTTCTTTCTTTCCTCTTCGTTTGCCATCGATCACCTCCGGTCTTCGACAGCCTTTGATCACATTCTAATGCGAATATCACACGCTTCAATGCCACAGCAGCGTTTACCGCGCGTCTGCTTTCTTCGTTGCAAAACGGTATATTTATGCTCGTTGCATCCATCGCCGGTTAGCAGCCATTTGTCGCACTTGCCACACAGCGGAACAGCAACAATAACAATTCTTAATATTCATTTGAATGTGGAAATTGTTATTATCGTTTGCGGTGAAGGTGCCAAGCTGCGCGTGCGGCGGCGGGGCGTGCAGCGGGGCGGCAGCTAATGCCAGCGAGTGGGTTATGCAACCTTGTTTATGGTGATTTGATATCTGGGATGCAATGTTGCCGTTTTGTTATATCCGCTAGATACGTACCACAAGCGCACAAACACCCAAGTGCACCTTAATACGCTTGCATATATGTAAATATGTGTATGTGCATGTGTGTAGACTCGCTCGCTCATACGCGCTTGCTAGCAGCTCGCTCAGCCAGTTGTGCAGCCGCAAAAATTGTGTTGTACAAGCGGATTATGTCTGAACTGGTTATTAATATGGCGAGTTATTAGAAGCATTGGCTATTTGAAATATTTATTACCGTTAAATTGCGAGAAAAATTAAACAGCACTGCTGTTGGCTCACTCAGTTTGCTATTTACGAGCATAGATTTGGTACATAGCTACATATACATACATATTTAGCTACAAATAAGCTCCGAGTTGACTTCATTATATTTATTTCAATAAAAGCTGGTTGAAATATATATATATATGATATGTGTATATTGTATTTGATACCCATTTTCCAGTGCGAAAATTGCGATTGTGCGTTAAAAGTGAATATCTGAAAAACTATGAAATGTATTTACAAACCTACTCTGCACCTTACTCTATGGAACTCAATGTAAGGCGGATGGCCAAGTTTATTTCGTCGCATTGTCTTTGCAGCTTCAGACTTTCCGCACCTGCCGATCGCCAACAAACGTTTTTGGCACCTGACACTTGACTTTCACAGACACATGCACATACATACGAACGTAGAAAGAAACATTGCAACTTTTATTAGCCATTTGTAATCCACAAATAATGTGGAAAACTGGTCTGACCAGAAAATAACGAGGCGAGAAGTGTGCCAATATTTATTTGACAGAAGTCTTCTGTTGAAAAAAGCTCTGTTGCTTTTCCAGTTTTTGTCAGGAGCACCTTTCACCTTTGTCTTTCATTTGTTGGCACTTCGCCATGTAAATATTGTAGGCTAAGAATGCACGTGTGTATACGTGTGTGTGTTGCCATAAATTCCAGCAACAATAAACATGGCAAAGCGTTGCATAGCTACCAGCGTTTTTGCATAACTTTGCTGCCGCAATCGACGCGCTATCGCACTCACACATTCACGCACACGCGCATGTATAAGTAGAATGTGTGCATTTGGATGCACGAGTACCGTTGGTGGTCATTTCTAACCGCCTTTTGTGGCATGTTGCACGTTTTCTATAACTGTTAGCATATGAATGCATGTGCCACATGTTATGTGTTGCACATGTTGAACGATTTGGCTCGCCGTGTGCTAGACTTAATGCGGTGCGGCAAGTGCAGAAGCAAAGCAATAGCAAAAGTAGCAACAATAGCCAATCGCCACTGCGCCGAGACGCCGCCAATATTGCTCAGCTTGAGCTGTCTGCATGAGAGGCCCAACCAATCGACTGCCTGCCACATTGTCGGGCATTAGAATATTGGCCATTTGTTTATAACGCACTGACAGCTGACGTATTTTATTAGCCCATTGTTGCCAGAGGCCCCCACAATACACGTGGACGTTTGTGGAGAACTACGCAATAAGTGTATGTGAACTCGTGCGTGTATTAGTAGGAATCTATATGCGTTAGACGGAGAGCTGGCGCTTAAACTAGTTGGGTGGTAGGAGAAGCTTACAATTCGCAGGCTTGCAGCACGTAACTTCGCGGTTCCCATTTTTGTAAAAAAATTTATATTAATTGCCTGCAAGAGTCCAACAAGTGGCAAAGAAAATTTGATCCAAATTTGAACTGAAGCTAAAGCACCGGCCGTCGAAAGTAGTTGCTAGATCTGGGTTTAATTCCAAATTCCAATTCACAGCAAAAATATTTATTTGCCAGCTAATGCCAGTTGCTTCCGTCTAGTTTTTGAAAAGACCTTTCCTAAAGAGCGCCATTTGTCGCACGACTACAAAAGCTTCGCAAATATTTATATTTCCAAAAGTGTTGAGTGCGCTTTATTTCCCATCAATTTTAATAGTTATGAAACGAATGTGTTGCAACACAAACAATGCGTTGTCAGATAATTGGTCTAGTGGCCCTAAATGCCGTAATCTGATTGTCAATCCGTAACTGTGCATTTGTCAAAGTGAAGTACGAAGCGAAATAAAAACAAATTACGAAATAAGAAGTAAGCAAATTAAAGCAAACCAGCGGGCACACCTTAATCCACTTCAATGGACACTCGATCTGGAGCCGACAGCAGGCTTTGCAGCATAGTCGCAGCGGCCAGCGATTGCAACGATAACAATGGCATTAAAATATTATAACGGTCCGGCAATTATGCTCGTTAAATGCAGCTTGTAATTGAATACAAGCAAATTTGTGCCAGAAAGTGTGGGAACAATCCGAAAGATTGAAGTGTCGATGACAGACCCAAGTGGTTAAGCAGAGGAGTGGTGGCCAATCATAACTGGGAAAACTGATTTGGATTGTTGCAGCTCGTCACAGAGCTTTAGAGCATAATCTTAGAAGCACTCTGGGATTGATCATTGTTTATTACATATTAGCACATTAGTGATCCTTCGAGTCCAGCCAATACTTCCTTGTAAAATATTCTGTTGTTTCTTATATTAAAATGGAGCTTACAAAAGAATCTTATTTGCTGAAGTTCTGCAGTATTTCACCAAACTTACCTCAAGCACAAAATCAAATTCTTTGGTTTCATTCCACTTCTCATCATCGCCCTCATCATCCCAACGTTGGTGGCCCTCATCAATGCCCTCATCGATGCAGTCATCATCGTTTTCTGAAAACCAGAGAAAATTAAATTTATTTGCATTCTTAAACAGTAAAACATAACAGTATAATTCGACGTTGTGGTTGCTATAAAAATAAAATATTTAAATATGGAGATCCAAATGCAAAATGTGTTATTCATTCGCGACAACAAAGACAAAATCGGCTAGTAAAGTAAAGTATTTTGCAATGCAAAGCTATTTCCCCACTTCTACCACGCTGCCTCACTGCCTCACTGCTGAGCGCTGTGTGCCACATGGCGTCGATCAAAGCGACGAAGTTCACGAAGCAGGGCACTAGTCACACGCGTCCTTGAAAAATCAGACCCACTCTTAATTCGTGGTCGGGCAACGGCGAACTACAACGAACACAACAAACACACGGACAGACAGGAAATGATATTCGATTTGAAGTGAGACTGAATTACAAACCGCCGATCGGCGATCGCCAACTACAGACCGCAGATCGCGAGTCGCAGATAACGGACAGATGGTGACATGACGCTTGCGGTTGGCCGCAAAACCAAAATTTACAACAGCAACATGCACATTCAAAATATAAATCGAAACATAACGCAAAAAGTGTAACAACTGAATTAATGCACTAACAACAACAACAACGCCAAAAATAACGAACACAAAAATGAGAACAAACGAGAAATAAAAAACCGCGTAAAAAACATTGTTGTTCACCGATTCGCATTTTGCGCCGATTTCATGAAAAATAAAGCAGAAAATGGAAAAATATATATAAATATATATATACGAGTAAATAACTGAGGGAATGAACCGCGAGGTAGTGACTGGGTCGATTCGTCACTCGCCACTGGTGGGCAGCTGAGCACGTGTTGACAATAATTTCAAATTTATATGTTTTATGCTGGCGTTTGTTCAGCTATTTCTCAAAGTACTGTGGGACGTATGCTAAAATCGATATGAAACTGACGTAATGTGGTCGAAATTGTGGATACGAGCTAATCTTCAAGCCTATGCTTAAGTGTCTAAGGACTAAATTTGATGCTGTACCTTCTGCTGTCATAAAAGCGATCAGTTCCTCCAGCTCATGTGACATTTGACACTGTTCATCCACTGTCAGGTTGTAGTCCAAGGCGGTGTACACGATCACCGCGACTTTGCGTAGGACCTGAAACAAGAAAATAACTTCAATCAGCAACTTGCAATTTTAAAACTTTATAAATATATAAACAGTTAGGCAATTAAAATCAAAAAGTGGCGTGAAAACAACTGATGTAATGTAATTTAACTAAAACTATAATGCAGAAAATTCGAAACTTGTATTTGGCGTCTGACCGATCGATCGCACGCGATCGCTTGTAGGCGCATCTTCAGCCATTCGCCACTCTTCGGCATTGATTGTAATTTAATTTATTTGCTATTATTTTGCGGACTCGAAGTCGTGCTGTAGCAAAGATATGCAGATGCGAGTCACCGAAGCGGCACCGAACGGCAGAGACAAGTGGTTTTGGCATCTCAAAAAAGAAGAAGACAACCCGCAATGTAGGCAACGAAATAAAAGGCGCTGCACGCCGGCGGGTAGCAGGCAGGTGTGCGAGTAACTTTCGCTTTTCATTACGGTTTGTTAATGAAATAGGCTTGAATAGGCTTTATGCTGGGGGCTTTTGGCCTTTGTAACGGCACAGTGTGAGTGTAACTGCTTAAGCACTAACACTACATCTTCGAGTATCGAATCTTCAACCTGCGATCACAAGTGCTCGCTTCTTTCAATGCGCAGCCAAATGCATGGACTCACATGCGCACACACACACAGTCAACGGCAGTTAACAATCAAATTTTTCGTTTAATAACTTTATATTTTGCGATTTTATGCGCACGTCTCGCTTTTGCTCGTGTCAATGGCAGCACTCGTAACGGAATTAATAGCATTGGCTGTGGCATTGTGACATCATCACAGGTGCCTCGGGCTGTGTGTTGCACGCCCCACTCAAGAGGATGCTGCGCAGCCGCCCACACGGCTCAGGCATTGCGCGCCACAGACTGACTGGCTTGCTGGCGGCGACGGCGACGGCGGAGGCACGGCGGTTGCTTTAGTACCTTGATACGCTGATCAAAGTCACACACTCACCTCATCATCATTGTAGTTTTGTTTTGATTTATCATTAATTGTTGCTGTTACTGTTGCAAATGTTTGTGGAATTTGATTTAACCACTTGTTGCCACATCACTTGGCATCGCCGCTTAATGCTGTGACCTTTCCGTTGCATTTTCTCTCAAAGCCGTGTTATTGTTTGGTACGTGTATGCTTTTGTTGTTGTTGCCATTGCGTCGGCCATGTTGCCGCGGATTGCATTCGCAGCGTTGAACCCAATTGGCGCAATGTCAAAAGCATTCGCCGCGTTGCACCGTTATTTATGAGCGTTGTTTTTGTTGCTGCTTTGGCGCTTTTCACAACATGTGTATGTGTGTGTATGTATGCATGTATGTGTGTGTGTGTTTAGGCTGCGGTGTGAATTTTTGAGTGCCGTTCAACTCGGCGCAACAAAGGCTAGCGCAAGCGCCTCTTTTCACTCTCTTCGCCCCCCTGGTTTGCTTTTCTGTTGTCTTTGCTATTTTTAACCTGTGTGCGAAATCGGCATTCGCTAATTATATTTGCTCGTTTTGCAGCTGGAAAAAGTTGTTAGTTGCGCGTTTAAAATTTCAGAAATGCCGTTTTCAACGCGCGAAACAATTAATGTGGCAACATTAAAGTTACAACATTTTTATTATTGTAAAGCACTTCACATTGTCTCCGTGTCTCCACTTTCGACGGCATTGCATTGTCGTTTGCCGCGGTGCCAGCCAACAAATCGTTGATGAGTAAATCGCGAATGTCAGCGGCGTGGGAGTTTTCCGGAGATTATGCAAAAATCGGCCAACCGAAAGTGGAGTAACAACAAAATAATGCCCGCCATCAACGAAATTTTCGAAATGACACCGCGCAGGCGCATAAGTGCCTACATAACGCGTTGTTTGCATATGCTAAGTAGGTTACTGTCAAGTGGCGAGCGTTGAGACGACAAAGCAAAGCGGCAAGTGGACAAATAAACACGAACGATAGTAATAAAAATATGTGAGAAGATCTGGCGGTATCGAAATTTAACTGATATTCACTATAATTGCCCTGAAGAAAATTGTATTTGGTGAGTTAAGATCAAGCGCCTGCTCTCTCTCTAAGCAGCACTCTCAGCATTGCTGCATTTTTTGCTGAATTAGGAAAATTTTGTTTTCTGCAAGTTATCATCGACTTCGGCCAACACACATACAAGTGAAGAACGGTTCACGGGCAGCCGGCTCATGAATTTAGACCATTGGAGCCAGGTGAGGTGCCCCTATAGGCATAGTATCTTACTCAAGCCTGTTGATGAACTCAGGTTATGTTGGCAATGCGACGAGAAAAGGAGACCGGCGAGAAACTGAATACCTCGCTTTCGTTCCTCAGGAGGGAAGAGAGGACCAATGGTTCTGTGATCGACAGTTCCAACGGCAAAACCTACATATTCACTGACGGATCAAAGAGTGAAAGAATAGGAGTGGGACTCTTCCGTAGTAATTCGTACACAGAAGGCAGCTTCAAACTAAGTGACTTTAAATCAGCCTTTCAGGCCGAAATTGTGGACCAAACAGAAGGTGCGAAGTGGACTTCTGTTCTTACCAGCAAGTCAACAACATGATGCCCGATAATTATTTATGCGAACGCCCAGTCTCCCGCCGGATGAAGAGGAACGTATTCCATGGCTCTTAATACTCTAATTGAAGAGAAATTGGGCAGCCTGGGTGGATAAGAATCAAATCTCTCACCAAATCTGCGAAACTGCGGAAAAGGCTTAAATTCCAAATGCGGCCATCTACGATCCGGCGCTCATGCGTCTCCCTTTTCAACCAACCACTTCACCCTATTCCTCTGTGTTTTTGGACCATGGCTTTATATGCAAAGATGGAGTCGACACTCTGACCTATAATAGTGGCTTCAACAGGAGTCGAAACATCAACAGTGAAATAGGTGAGCAGACCTATGATTAGGGCACTCACTGAACGCTCAAAACTTTTGATGG
The DNA here is from genome assembly GCA_037783105.1 of Bactrocera zonata. Lineage (NCBI taxonomy): Eukaryota > Metazoa > Arthropoda > Insecta > Diptera > Tephritidae > Bactrocera > Bactrocera zonata. The sequence continues at coordinate 639,650 of JBAWJQ010000997.1, forward strand.
GAACGAATATTATATTACGTCACTGTAACAAAACTTTCTTTGAGGGAGGGGAGGAATGTGATCTTGTTATATGCGCCACCTCATTAGCGTTTTTAATTACGACTCGCAGAATATCTACACAAATTAGTTGCATGGGACATTAATTGAATTTTTTTTTTGCAATTTTCGCACACTTTCTAGTCACTACGGGGCAACTGTTGATTTCACGGCTGATAAAGGTCCCATCGGCAGTTTAAGGAGTGAGCGCGTATCGTTGTGACCGTTTGCAAGTCCGCCGCGGGCGCTGGCATCGTTGCAGATGGGTCTGGGAGTGTAGCAATCGCGTAAAAATCACTCTTGCCACACGCAAAGGAAGTGTGCGCTGGTTGCGCTTTCCGCTCCAGTTGGAGTGCGATGTGGCAAGTAGCTGTCGACCAGGCGCAAAAACGAAAACAAACCGCAATCAGCAAACACTCGCGGCACTTAACATGAACCAATCGTAAAACTCATTGTCCAGTTTACTGCTGTTTTTGTTGTTGCAAAAGACATTTGTGGCAAGTTCGCAGCAGTCAGCACGACAGTGAAGTGTGTATTGCGGCAACTACTCGCCTAACAGGGATGGCTTTGTGGAACGCTTGCCGTGTGCAACGCGAATAAAAGTGATGCGAAACAACAACAAACTTAACCCTTCGGCGTGCTTAGTATTGCATTGCAGTTTCGCGGTTCAGCTGGCATTCGCGTTTGCATTCTTAGCAAACATTTTCCCAGCATTTCCTGACCACTGCAAAGCCTGGGAAATTGTGCGGCGATCATTAAGACCCGAGGAGAGCGCGGTCGCACTCACATTCGGCAATCGGACAGCAGCGGCTGCTAAGCGCTCGCGGAACGCAGCGGTTCAATGTGCTTAACCTCGGCGGTGAACTCACGCCGCACGCCGCACGCTTTATGTGGAAATTTTGTGTCGATTTCAGCTTGTTTGCTCCTTTCGTGACGGCGTGTGTGCGTTGGTACGCCAATGAGTGGCTGAGCGAGTGAGTTTCGGTCATACAATTTGCGGCGCAGCGGTGGGTGGGGGTGTGGCATGTCGCGCAGACAATGCAAGCAACCAGTGGCTTTTCCACGAATCCATTCATATGCATAGAAGTCCTATGCGGCGCGACAACCTTATTGCAACATAACACGCGCGGCTATTAAATTCAATGAGGTTGGCTGTTGTCGCTGCTGGATGACTAATGTTGTGTAGAAAGCAACAAAAAGGTCTTTCGATTAGTATTCTTCTAATATGAGATTAAAAGCTCTATAGCTCTTTTTCAAGAGCTCGCTTCTCCAAATATGTACTTGCAACAAATATATGTATATAAGGCCACGTTTTTTGAATTTAGTAATTTCGATTTGGCAAGTTTTGTGTAACTTTAGTTTTACTTCCGCTAATTGCTATAGTTGCCTCACCGTTTTCGCCATGCGACTGCGCTTCAGCTATTGCTCGCAAACAACCTGCTGAATTTCGCAGCAACAGACATGAGTATTTCGAAAAAATTCGGTTATCTGCGATCAGCTTATGACATTTGCCAACACCTAGCCTTATCAGCATCGGAAAGAGAAATTCGCCGCCACCATAAATTGTGTGAATCAGCAGCGCGTCGCACAGTAGCCAACTCAATAACTCAACCTAGTTCACATTGGATGGATGCGCACGAACAGGCGGGCGCGGGCTGGCACCAGCGCACACTCAAACACAGGTGCATGCTTCCATGAATACACACACACAAAAATGTACGAGTTTTGTGAACTGTCACCGAAATAAAATGTGGCATGCAATATGATAAATGTGTCATAGGCTGCTAAGCACAAGCAGTAAGCATGTATGTGTGCATGTAAATGTCGATGCGTTGCGAAGCGTCGCTGATGATTATGCATTGCTCGCGACTGATAAACACGACATAGGCAATTGCGCATGCGCGCACTCTTTCAAAGGCATTTCGCAACGTTTTGTGTGCGCGCCGTGTTCTGAGCGCCACAAGTGAATGACAAGATAATAAAATATGGAAATCATGATAAAATAAACGAATTTGGACAACTTCACTTTCGCCAACTGAAATTCGTTTGGTTTGGCATGGAGCCTGTGGGCCTGGGAAGACACCGTAAAAAACCAGCATCTCCGAAATGACACATTATTTATGCCTGCGGCCTGCCTTTGTGCTATGTGCACCTGAAAATTTGAATAGCTTAATGCTTCAACAGATGGAGCCTCGCCAATATACATATTGCAGCGCAGTAAATATTTGCAAACGAACGCGCAGCTGAGCCCACGAGCAACTTGTGTGTGCAACACGACGGCAACGGCAACGCTGCTGAAGTTGGCATAATCGCAAGTGACAACATTTGCAGCGCTGCCGCCGATTTGGGTCAAACATGAGCTTGCGCATGCGCGCGCTCCTACACACATAGAGTACATAGAAAAATACCTGATGTGAGTTTGATGACTAAAAGCATTAATGCACCAGCAGGCGCGCAACTAGAGAGGTAGCAACCCTTTTGGAAAAAAAACCGTAAAGCTGTTGAAATATTTCTCGAATTTTATCAATTTTCTAAATCTAAGCAGAAACCCGTCTTAAATACATTAGATATATTCCTCATGCATTAGCTTTATTGAACGATTTTTCCTCGTAAAAGTTTCGTTTTTGGGTTAAAACAAATTCAGTTTTGTGATCTCTGGGCACAAACGAAAAGTTTTGGGTAATAGGTGCCGATTTTCCTACAGCCCTCACAGTTAGACAAGCGCAAGCGCAATATGCCTCATTTACATGCATAAAAAGCGGTAAGCATGCATAGGCTTATGCGCAAAGACAATAGCGGAGAGTCTGCGAAGATTGCCGAAAAAACCGAAATGATGACATTAGAGGCATGACAAAGCGCTTATGCTTTATGCTGCCTAAACACACATGCCGTGCGCAACGCGCAGAATCATAATAATATTGTTTTGAGACAACAACAAATGTATATGAGAAGAAACAAAAACACGCCCGCAATGCCAACAACAAGCACGAAGCTGAGGCAAAATGAAAAATTCATGAAATCGTTAAGAAAATCTGAAAAGCGCTGTTACATTTACATGCAACATGCTTTGTTGCCGCCATCGCCGTCACAGCAATTCCAAATATTTTGTGCGCATGTTGCATGTAGCGGCTCCTCCACGCCATTGTTGCACTCGTGCAAACAACATAGCGAGATGCCAATTGTCGTGGTAGCTACTCGCCGCCGTTGCCACTGCGCATGCGCAAAGCAAGCGTTCACCGCCAGGCAGCGAACACACCAGCAAATAACAGTCTGAAAATTTAGCGTTTCTGGCGGTTTCCCAAGAGATTTGAATCGTTGTTCGGCTGTGCTCTGCGCCCGGCTGCATAACGAGTCCCGCGCTCATTGCTACCCCAAAAACAACAATGTATCTGACTGACAATATTGGCGCTGCTGGTGTCGCCTAGAGCTGGCTGCATATGCATACGCACGCACGCAGGTTCCCAACAAGCGTTGACAGGCGATTTCTCCAACCTTTGAGCAGTTTGCAGTGCCCCAGTTGATATCCTGCGCAATCGTTCATTCCATCTACAATCTTCGTAGAACCACATTTGATCCTGTGGTCTTCTTCAATTGAGAAACATTATTATCATCAACAAGTGTCGAACTGTGATTATGACGTGGGAGTCTCAAGAAGTGCACGAGTTCCCAATTTTTAATGGAAACTGTATCGAGTTTAATGTTTACTGGGTTGGCGCTGGTCGCGACAAGGTTTCTTGCAACGAGTAGTCATTCTCTATTTCGCTGCTTCTTAACTATGCGCAGCATTTTTTCTACGAATCTACTTATTGCGAACTGTAGAGGGAGCAGAATACATGACAATTCGCTACGCAAAGTGCAAGTCGCTTGTCTGAACAGACTGCACATTAAAATGTTGGACCCTTAGCAATACAAGCAGGTTCATACCGAACACTGAATTTAAAACTAAAAATTCTCCTTAACTCAGTTTTATTTTTGGCGTAATTTGTCGTTAAATTCCTCTATCCGCACTAATTCATGCCATTCGATTAAGCTTTCTCCTTTTCTGATCCAGAACCATCTTGTGACGATTTTCGAAAATTAAATTTTTTACTCGGGGCTTTATAGTATTGACAATTTGGAATTTTAAAATTGATTTTGGCCTAAAGGGCTTTCCACTGCTTGCTTCAATTTTGCTTTGCCTGAGAAGTCACCAAAATATGTTTTGTGAAGAATCCATATTGAAAGCTCTCAATGAAAGCTTATTGAAAGTTGTCAAGATAAGTAAGACGACATTGGCCTGCATTAAGCCTTTCGAACAAATGACTTTGTTAATAATGCTATAAGTCTTTATGTCTTTTAAATACAGATATTAAGGAAACTGCAAAGAGTAACTAAAAAAGAAATTAGAAATATTATGAATAAGACAAAAAACGAATTTCACATATTTCAATGAATACGATTTGCAACGAGGAACGTCTAACTTGAAGCGCGACACATCCACGAGTCATGATCAACAAAAAAATAACAAAAACTGGGACATCGTTGGGTGAAGTTAATGGGTTACTTAGTGTTGCATTGCAAAGCGGAAATTTTGATTGTGAAAGTAAACATGAAAATCAATTATTTATTATTTCCACTTAAGAAGCTGTTTATAAGCGAGTGAAGAGTAGAGAGAAGCGTTAAACGAGTTGGAAACCTTGGATATATTAAACGTGATGCGAGCAAATCGTCAAGTTACCAGCAATAGACCTTGAAAGTCGTTTGTTGAACAAACAATTACTATCGAACTGTGGCACCGATGATTTTGCAACATTTTTGAGTGCTCCTAATATATTACAAAAACAAAAATATCGTGTTTTTTTTGTAATGCACAAGGAGCGCTTAGAAATTAGAAAGGCAGCTCACTTGTGCATTGGAAACGGCCTTAGTACCGTTAGATTGGACATAAACTGAGAATTAATAACAACAAATTAAGAATTTGAGGCTTTGCCACTTGATCATCGAGAACAAATCAGCTTTGGCCCAACACAATGCAACATTACAATGCAAAATAGCGAAATCGGTGGGAAAAAAGAAACGCTCGGTTTTGTGCCCCGAACGGCTGGTTTTCGGCAGCGTGTGACTTCAAAGTTGAACTCCGGCAAGGAAAATATGAACAATAATAAAAGCAACAACGCTGGGACAGTATGTGGCAGCTACGATGGCTGCTGGGCCGTCACACAAAAGATGATATCGCAGAATCTTAATTGGGTAATTGGCTCAAGTACCGTAGTAGACGCTAGCAATAAGAAGAAATGAGAAAAACTGACTTGACGGCGGCAAAGAAAGAAAGGTAAAGTCAAGAACATTTCAGCAGAACACGCCAAATGGACGAACGGTGCTTATTGTTGTGGCAGCTATCGCGGCTGCACAATCAAAAGAAGGAAGAGAAATGAAACTTGTTTGCTGCATTGCAGACAAACGAAAGGCAAATAGACAACAACAACGAGTCGCACAATCGCAAAAGTTCGTAGAATAAATGCAAGTTCAACAACAACAACAACAACAAAACAACAAGCAGTCGCAAAAGGCCGTCAAACAGCACACCATAATTTTGGTGTACTATTACAACAATACAACAACACTCAGACAGTCGCGCATGCGCATGCGCAGCGCACAATGAATGTGGGAAAGGAGCTGCAACCGTTACAATAAGGGCAATTGAGCCATTCAGGGAGCCGTGAAAGCATTGATGCCGGCGCGCAACATTCATTCATTTATTCACTTGAAACATGCAACATGTGGCAAGTGGCTGAGCGAGTTTGCACTTAAATAAAGACAATCGAAATAGGTTCGGAAAAAGTATCTATATTTAAAGCCTCGCGCCATGTAGTAGAACAGGCGATGCGCGTTGCAAGCATTGAGGCATCAGCAGCCAACACAAATGGCAGCGACCAGTTTCTAGAACGTGTGTATTCTAATGCTTGCCACACAACCGTTTTGTTTCGGTGAATGTGCCAACAGTCTGCCCGGCGATTGCATAGCAAAACCGTTCCAAGTTGCAACTTGCCACACAGGTTGCCTAAGCACAATCTTTTACGTATTTGTGAGAAGCATCCTGCTCAAAAGGTTTTGGCTGAGTACGAGCGAGTTTGTGGATTCTTACAGTAGATGATAGACGACGGCTCGTCGCGTTGCAATATTACTCTCAACACTTTAATTGCATTTATTTCATATTTTTAGCTGTTCCATGCTATTTTACAGTGAGAACGCGATAGAAGGAGGAGCGAGCGCTTTCATGCAATCCAGGTGAAAGATTGTCGGCTTAAACGGGTAACGCGCTATTAAACTGTTAGTTGTTGTTGGCAAGTATTTGCATTTAGCAGCGGCGGGCGCACCAGTACCACACTTACACAGTCAATCGGTCGATTATGGCGAAACCTGCTAACTAAGCCAAGTCCATCGGCGATTGTTGGCGGCTAGTCGTGGCGACTGGCTCCACTGCGCCTAGCCTATTTTTCTTTCATTCTTGCCACACGTTCGCTTTGCGTTGCTTTTGTAGATCTCTTGCAGCGATTCCAACGGGAACCGTTGTTTTGACCGTTGTGCGCATGCGCCAACTCCCCGCCGCATGCAACAGCGCATGATTTTTAATCGATGTGTGTATGTATGTATGTATGTACTGTAGTGAATGGCATCGAAATCAATTCGAAAATGATGCCGTAATTGCTGTTTTTATAGTTTGCGCTTAAAACGTTGTTGTTGTTGGCTCTACTGCTGCTAATGTTGGTGCGGCTTCAAAAAAGTGCTGTTTTTCAGCGCAGTTCCAGTCACGAATCTGGCATCTGCCACACAGACGCGCCACCTATTTATGTCGGTGTGTGTGTGTGTTTACACCAATATGTATCTAAGTTCGTACTAAATATGTAAATGTCTGCCACACACCCTCTATGTCTCGTTGTGGCACATTCTATTTGCGCGTACTCTTTGTTTGCGCATTTATTAGCTGCGCAGCTCTTCCACCGAAGTCAATAGAAATCTGAATTGATCCGATGATGTTTCCACGGCTCGGCAGTTGGCAAGTCAGCGCTTCGAGTTGACGTGTTGCCATGCGCTGCTGCCTATGGTGAAACTACTGACTTTAACACATACATACATATGTAGGTGCGTGCAACATTGTACAGTTAGTTGCTCATCAACTTATGAGTTCGCACGCATGTGTGTGTATATATGTAGGGACACGGTATGTGTGTGGCTTGTCGCGTGTCGCTAGACGAGTGCGAGTCTTCAAGTCTCGCCCGGTGGCACCGACTTTTTACAAGCTCGGCTGCATGATCAACGCCACGATGCTAGGAGGCCGTTATACATATGTTTGCATATATGTAGAAACATCAGCTTTGCCACCGCTTAATTTGTTTTTGTGTGTGTGTGGGGACAACATAAATCTGGCTACTTGGTGAAAGAACTTGTCTCGGCATGCCACAGTTTTTCACCTGACTTTGTTTGCGCAAATGCAGGCGACCGGCTTCACAGCCGCTTCCCGGTCTGTGCTGGCTGCCGATGCTTGCATGGCGGTCTTGGCTCTACTTGGCATGCTTCGGTTGGGCACCTCGCGCCGCTCGGCCTGCTTGGTGTTGCACTGACTTGTCTTAATCGATTTATTTATGTCTATATTACCGAGAACTGTGTCTCTGCAGCAAAAACCATTTCTATTCGGCGCGAGTGTGTGTGCGCGAGTTTTCGTTAGCGACACTTTTTCCTAGCGAGTTTGCCTTAGCGGCGACTATTTTGCCTTTTTCAATTAAAAAGCGCTTTTTGCCATTTCTTTCTTTATGGTGGTTGTGGCTTCTTTAGATCGGCCAATATGAGCTTGCTTTAGTGTTACAACTGCTGCCATATCTCGTTAGAGTGTGGCAAAAGGCCAAGGCGGTGCGACAAGTACCGTTGCTAATCCATTTCACTACGGCGCTGTTGTCGAGTTTGAGTGCAAACAGGTTTTGCCAATTGATAAGCGAGTTCTCCAAGCTAATGCGCACACCTAGAAATATATGTATGTGCGCACACACATACATATACATATATAAAATAGTCTCAACTTCTCTTCCTCATTTCGAATCAATTTCTGCACAAGCGATAAGCGGCAAACAGGCTCATTCGGTCATTATGCCAAACCCAAGAAAGCTTGCTGGTTAAGCGCGTTGCGCCTCTCACCAGCAGACAACCGAAAATGATGTCGGTTTTGGCGTTTCAAAATTGTGTGCTATTATCACATAGGTGGGCCCTACAGATAGGTTAACGAATGCCCAATAAATATTTGGAAATGCTTGAAATTATTTTGTTTCTATTTTGTGGGCATTGATGTGAGTCTTCTCTTCTATTTGCTATTCAAAAGGTAAAGAATCGAAACGAAATGCAAATATTTGCGTTTTCAGTAAGGCGTGAGAACCTGAACTGACAGCCCCCAGCGGCTTCGAAGCGCTTAATCAGCGCCTGTCTTTCTCGCTACTTTACTTGTAGAGCTGTCAATCTAATCAAGTCAATAGACGAGAAGGTGATCGATTGGACAGCAGAACGAGTACCTGCAACAACAATGAACGCTAACGTTTATGAAACCTGAAGCTATATACGAATAAATATTGGCTATTTCTGTGTATAGGTAATGACTTAGCTGCTTCTTTTCTATTGCACTCAATCATCTTAGGATAATATTTACAATAGCAATACCATCTCAAAGCGAAGTTCGAATTGACGTATTGTCGAAATTTCAGCTTCTTTTCTTTTTTCTTCTTTCCTTGCTTTTGTGTGCTTAGTTCTTTATTCTTGCCACAATGCGGAGGCATTTCGGTTGCATGCTTGAGCTGCAGAGCGAGAAAAGCTTTGCGCTTGCGCGACTTTGCTCCAGTCAACCAACAACAACATCGTCGTTGCTTCATACACGAACGCGATCGATTGCTCTGTCTGTCTGTCAGTCAGCCGTTTGAATTACAGCAAACTGCATTTAGCACCAGAGAGAGCTGTTCTACAGCAAAAGTGCTTGAATCGGCGCTCGCTGACAGTCCAGACAAACAATTGGGCGTTTGAGGAATTGATTGCTGCTTGACTGATGGGCGATAGTTGGCGATCACAATGCGCGCTTATTATCATATTTAAACGCGAATAACGGTAAATTGGTCGGGTAAAAATATAAGTTACTTTGAAAATTTTTTTGAAGAACTTTAATGAAGGATACTTAAACCAAACGTTTCTAGGCGGATCCAACATTTGGCACGGCAGATTTATTTATTTTATAATCATTTGGTCGTCACATGCTGTCACTGCTCTGGCAAACGAATGTACGAGTATTTTGTGCTTTCATTTGTCATTTGGGCGATGAACGCTTCCGTTCATTCTGACAGCCAGTTCCACTTGGATGGAATGCAGTCATTTGATGTCATTAATGACACTACTTTTTGCTTGCGTTAACATTTTTTCACAGCTGAGTGCTCACATTGGGTTCTTTAGGCGGCCGAGTCAATAAACTTGCGTACCACTGAAGGGATCTATTGGGAGTATGGCGAAATAGTGACTGCGGCGGTTTATATACCGTATGTGATATATTTGTTTCATACTTTTGTTTATCGTCTCTCTCATGTACATATATACGTGGAACAGATTTATGACTGCAAGAATATATTTAAAATATTTTGCTTATTTCAAATGCAAAGTATTGGGTAGTCGAAAAAGTCTGTTCGTATTTTGTCAATAGATGTCGTGGCAGTCGTATATCTACAGTGCTACTAATCACATTGTCGGATTAGAAATACTTCTTCGACTACCAAATAATAATTACACACAATCACATACTGAAAGCTGCCAGCAGATGGAAAATAAGTAAATGAAACTCCGGAAGAAACTTGTAATCTTCCAAATATTGTCAAAACTTTTGTCAACACGATTGTAATTTAGGAAAAATACATAGACTCTCTCCTCATGGGCATTAATGTTAATTAAATATTACATGAACTCATTTCTTACATACAAATTTGAGATATAATCGTAAAATCTTATCATTCTAAAGTTGTGTTTGCTCAAATAATGTTTGTTTGGCCCAGATTCCTTATCTGTTGAGTTTATTTGAGAGTTTTAACTTCAGCAAATATGTAAATTAATAAGGAAAGTCTAATCTAAATGTTGCATTAGAAGAACCACTTGACAAGCATCAACTAGGTATACAAATGTATAGTTTTTTAAATTTTTCAAAAAGGTTCTCATCACCACAATACACATTTACAGAAAGCTCACGTAAGTACCCTTGGAGCCTGTATATAGAGACTAATAGCTCAATTAGCGAACACCGCCGTACAGTATAATTCACCACGAATTGAACTTTTCCGTAGAAACGAGTCGGCTGATTGCTCTTCGACAACGCAGGGTTGTCAGTCTTGATATACTGTTTTAATTATAAAAATTGTCTTCAATATATTTGAAAATTTCTTAAATTAACTCAAAATCGTACAAATGAAAACCAAAGAGAACAGTTGATTTCTACGTTGCTACAATGGCCTAAACTTTGAGAAAAAAAATTTCGGTATAGGTGGCAACTAAGAAAGAGCGGAGCAGAATTCGCTAGTTGTACTATAAGTATATTTGCTGGAAAACGGAAAAAATAGTGAAACTACTATTTTAAATCCAATTTCCCAAATTCCAATCGTCTTCCACCATGTGAAGCATTTTGAATCAGTATTATGAAAATGTATTAAAAATATGACAACTCCAATGTATTTGAGTTACTAAAATTATGGCGATTAAGTGAACATCGCTCATTATTTACATACAGACTCTTCAAACACCGCAAACATATCCAAATCCACAATTATTAAATGGTAAATGCTATCCATTAAGAAAACAAAAATACCAACAACGCATGTTATCACACATACAAACGTGGCTAAGTGAAATAGCAAAACTTGTAACTGCACTTATTGAAGCTGGCAAATTGTCTTGTCTGTCTGTCGGCACGCTTGGCGGTTCGTTCGTTGGCTTGTTTGCTTTAACCGATTCGCTGAACCACATTTCGAAGCAAATCTGCCATGACCCATTTACCGTTAAGTAGTGCTGAGCATGTGCAGCTAAAAGCATATTCATGGGTCCACAGATACACATGCAGAAACACTTAAAAGCGCATTAGGAAAACCGAAAAATCCACGCATTTGAAATAAAAACGAAATAAAAGTCAGCGTCGATGGCATTAAAAGAGAAGAACAAGTTATTAATACTAAAAGGAAAATCGCAACTATTTGCCCTTCTAGATGACGCATTGTTGTTGTGGTTGTATTGTCGCAAACGGTGGACTGCAGTTGTTACAGTTGTTGTGGTACACTATAGGAACAATGGAGACATAAATGATGTTCACGTGGTGGTTTTCGTAATCCCGTGTTGTAGCAAGTTAGAATCCCTGAAAACGCGCATAAGTGAAAGGAGAGAAGGAAATGATGAGCTTACAGTTTAACTGAGGCTTTGGGTTCATTTGGTCGCTGATAATGATAAACGATTTTTGACAGCAGAAATTGAAGACTTTACCTTAAAAGGGCTTTCGGTTTCAGGGTAAGATTCTGCTAAAAAAATAGATCGAAAATGCCAACTGGCTTATTTCGAAGCTGTAACCTGGCACCATTGCGAGTATACTCTGTGTTGATGGCGCCTTAAAGAACCGCAGCAATGCTAGTAATTAACGAACAATTGACTCTCTATGACGAGAACGAAAAAAGCCGTTCCTGAGGTTAAGCTACAATCAATCACGCAACTCTTAGGGAGAACGAGATGAACACGATGTCCAGATGTGAAATGCTTTATCTTTCGAATTATAAAATAATAAATAAGAGAAAATTTATTTGAAAATTTTTCGTAGATTACCCTGTATATCTACACTTTTTTCAATGAATTTGTGCCATATGCAAATAAATAATAAAAACAACAAAAATATTGATAGTTCGTTCGAACTGCTTTGCAAAGTTGTTTCTGCGCTCTTCTTGACGATTTTGAAGTGTGCGGTTTGTTGTTGTTTGCAATTCGAAGCTAAGAACTTTTTTCATTCACTGTTCGAAATATCAAAACAACGCTGTTGTCACAAAGAAGTTGCACAAATGCCAACAGGGGTGAGATGAAGTGCTCTAAATTTAGAAATGTCTGAATAATACTGAAAATATATTCCAACTTTATGCTGGGTACATATCTACATTTGCTATGTCTATAGTCGCAGAATACCAAGCTGCTTATATTTACATATCTAATGGATATCTTAAATATTTTAGAACAAATAAAATTATGCCAAAAATGTTATGCTTGAGTCGAAGTCTTTCCACAATCTTTAGAAAAAGTTGATTAAAATCATTTGTTTTAGAATTTCGTTAACTCAAAAGGTAATCTGTTCAAAAATTAAATTATTCACATTTTCTATGGAACGATCTTTATGAAATATGAGCTTTATTTTTCGTGAAAAATTTCAATAATTTGCTTTACCTTGAGACTTACTTTTCCGCTGTCACTTTGTTGCAAACAAGAACTCAATTGCACTCAGCCCTTTCCTAAGACTTTACAAGAATTAAAAAGCGAGTGTGTGTGTGTGTATGTGACTGCATGTGTGAATTGCTAGCATAGTAGAAAGCTTTGTGCTTAGGATCATATTTTCTAGTTGCTGTTGTTGTTATTGTTGTTGTTGATTTGGTCTCTGACACCTTCTCCGCTTTCATTAAGCGCTTGAACTCTAGCACCTCAATGGAATTGTTGCTCAGTTTTTTCTTACTTTTTCCGTCGCTTTCGGCGCTTTCGGCCCGACTGCCATTCATTAAGTGTTGAATACTTTGCACCTCGATAAATTTCAATACGTGTGTTTGTGTTTGCGCGTGTGCAGTGAGTCTCAAATTACTTCAATATGTGCATATGTGCACAATAACTTGAGTGGGGCTCTTGTTGTTGCTATTGTTGTGGTAAACGAGCAAGACAAATTCTTGATATTCTTTATGGCTCTTTTCCGAACGCCCTTTTGTTGTTCTTTATTCGCCGTTTATTAACACTTTTTCTTTGGCCCCCTCACTTGCGGGTGGCTAGCGGTGCTCGGCCATCCAACACTTTCACACATTCCTATTAATTTCCGCGCCATCATTCACAAAGTGGATGCCACAAAGTAATTTCAATTTGTTTGTTGTCGTTGTTAGTGCCTTTCAGTGGCGACTCGTAGGTGCTGCCAACCGAAGAGATATTCATTTGCATATATATGCGTGTATGTACTTATATGTGCGCACTTGTGTTCGGACTTTTTTTCGTTTTGACTTTCACAGTAATGCATTTTTATGAGCGAGCAAAAAATCACAAGTATGTAGTTATAATATAATGAAGCAGCAGCAACAATAACAAAGCAATGTAAATAAAGAGTAAATGAAGACACGAAGCATGAATTTCACATTCACGGCAATGGCTTCCTTTCTACGACCTTTGCCAGCCCGGTTGGTCCCCTTGTTATTCTCCGCTGGAATTATGGATTTTTTCGCTTTGCCATTTCGCTTTGCTTTTATTTTTTTGTGCGCTTAAGCTGCAGAAATGAGGTTCATTAAACAATACTTATGGGAAAATCATAAAAAATTAATGGTGAACAACATTAAATTATGCATAAAATTGCATATGTAGTCACATGTGTGCCCAAAGGCCTCGTACCTGTGTCTTCAACATTGTTTGTTGTTCCATTAATATTCATATTTATGCTTAACTACATAAGTGTGTGTGTATGACAGAGTTATATGTGTGAAAAGAACGGTTAAGTGGGAAAAATGTGTCGGTGAGAACCTTTCTAGGACAAAGCTTGGCAAAGTTCACAAGCGAAAAGCGCAACAATTTATGCCTTCGAAGGTTCTTGGGGAAAAATTCTTCGACCAAAACAATGGGCCATAAATAAGAACACGATGAATTGGATAATTGACTAGAACAGAGTTAATAACGACGTATGTAGGTGCTCCCCTTCAGGAAGAATTTATTGTTGTTAATTGGCATAATTTTTATAATTTTCTTTGGAGTTTTGTGCTTTGAGGAAGTGTTACTTAGAAAATCGGGATTTTATTTAATTTAAGTAAGTCAAACTAGCTGAACCGGTTAACGTTGTACCGTACACATTTTTCAAAACTTCGGGATCAAAATGAAAAAAGCTTCAGTTTGGTCAAATATTCTTATGAAAGACATCTGGGCAGATCCATACAATATTTTCATACACTTCTTCGCAAAAAGTGATTTAGAGGTTAGGTTTTGCTTTAACACGCAATTTTAAGTCAATATTCATGGTTCATTGCTCCGACTCTGCTATCTTTTAACTACCGTTACTTTAGCAATAGCCGTGGAAAAGCGTAATAAATTTACGGTTCATTATTTCAAGGTTATGATGAAATTGGAAATGCTTCAACAGGAAGTTGTTTCAACGAGCACAATTATCGACGCGAATAACAGAAATTTGAAGGCGCGCTAGGGTTAATATAATTATTAGGGCAAGGCCGCTGCGCCCTTTGGGCTCAATCGATTTTTATAAAGGAAAAATGTTAATGACTTTATTTACATTATTTTTACAGACCATTAAACAATCGTAATTGTAAAATTAAAGATTTTTATATTTGGCAAATTCAAGCCCTGCAATTAAAGTAAATTATCTTGAACTGAAATTAGTTTTACAGTTATGCGCTGTGAACATGGCGCTTGGTAGGCATTCCACAGCTGGCAAACTCAAATAATAAAATGTTTTTTTTGTTTTGTTTTTTTAAGTCGCAATAGAGCAAACTGGATCAATAACTTTGCGGCTTCTGCCTGCGGTAATCTTGCAGTGACATCTCAAAAAAGTTTTTCACGACCATTGCCTGATTGAGCTCATAGCAACATTAGGGTGTGTGTGTTTGTTTACAGTTTGTTGTTGTATTCTGGATAGAAAGCAACCCTCGGCGAGTAATTTTAGTTCCAGTCCGAATCCACTAGCGTCATGCTTCATATAAAGCTTTTGTATATGCATACATATGTATGTAGAATGGGTCTGCCCTAATGCATGTAGTTTATCACAAGTATGACTGTACGAAAAATTGTGATTCTTATGAATACATTTGTGCGTGTGGCGCCTTTCAATAATGTAAAATTAATAATTTAGCGATTATTGTAATTGCAGTGCCTGTTTTTAACGCTTCCACCATGAATCATACTGGCTTGTGCAGCAAGCTTTCAGTAATTGTTGCTTTTTAACTATGCTAATATATATTATATATGAATATGAGAATGCTTACTATACAAGATACGCTGGGTACTTTCTGAAAGCCTCGATAAGTAAAGTACATATACATACATACATACATACGAATGTAAACATATAAAATGCAAGTGGTGATTTATATTTACCGATGACAGAATTCTTCTCAGCGTTACTTTTTAAACAATTCTATTGGCAAGCAAAATTGTAAATTACAATGAAGTAGTGATTATTAAAACCGCAAAAAAATATATTTACTGCAATTTCATCACGGCATGTGAGGCATTTCCTTTATATGGATAGAAGTACCCAGTAGGGCAATACATTTGAATAGAGCAGGAGGTAACCTTTTAAAAGGTTACCCCCTTTTAAGGTTACTCAAAAGGTTAAAAAAGTGGGACCAGCGGGAGTATACATTCTCAAAGCTTGATGCCATTGCAAGACAATTTGAGAGCTTTCGCTTGAGTAACAGTATTTTCATAGTAAATCCATAACTGAAGTATTTGCAACTAGTTTGCCGCTGATTCCATTGATATTGTTTTAGAAGTTTATAAATCAAGCCGCTTCCGTGCAGTAAGCATTGAAAACAGTCCTAACGACACATACACACAAACATATACATATCTATATATTTGTCAGCTGAATGTCAAACACCAACTGATGAGTTCGAGAGATTTCCTTTAAGCCATTGCCATTACATCACTTGATCGAAAGAGTGAAAAAGGAAAATCCGTATTTCGATCCGACGACGCAGATGTAATGGAAAACACTCTTGCTCGCCACATTGCCACAAATCACCAGCGACAGCAGCGAAAAGGAAATTGCAGCAAAATCGCTTGGCGTTTGTGGCTGCTGGCGGCAGGCGGCTGGCTGGTGCCTCGAGGCCGATGAGGCAATCAACCACCGAGCGGCAGGCAAACGTCATTCCAACTGCAGTCGGTGTTTGTTGCCCGTGTGCCTTTAGTTGTGTGTCTGTATGTTTCTGAGGTATGCCACCGTCTTTGTGCCACCGTTTAATGCGTGCAGCGATTCCAATTTCCATATTGCCATAATATTTCGAATTGCATAATAATGGATTAGGAAGGGAAAATAATTATGGAAAAATCATCTGATATCTACAGAGCCAAATGCACACACACACACACACTAATCCATCAATTTGTACGTGTGTGCTTGTATTGGCACGAATACGCATCGCTGCGGTTAGTTCCGTCTTCAAGCGCCGTTAGTGTGTTGGCTGAGTGACTGATTGATTGACTGACTTATTGCCTGTGGGCCGATAAGTAGGTAGCTGGTATAAAGAGGGCCCAATTGGCTGCCAAGCGCGCTTGGCTTCGATTGGAGTTTGCGTTTTGCTTTTGTTTTTGCTGTCTGTCATCATCGCTTTACCGATTACGTAAGATTGGTGACGACGCATTGACGCACCACCACCACCACCACCATGCATGCACCGCAAATGCCACATGTTGCATGCCACACTGGCGTCGCCATCGCACCAGAAATGCAACGTTGCTTTGTTAATTCGCTTTTGTCATTTCGATTCCGCATCTGATCGACTTTAACGAACACACAAATGTCTATGCAAATAAGTATATACTATGTGTACTACAAGTCATACAATGCTATTATATAACACATACAGATGCACATATGAAGCTTAATTAGCTTTACGCGCAAATTCCATTTGTCGGAAACCGTCAAATATAGCAGACTGCATTTGATAACAACAACAACCTATCGTTATGAACAAACAGACAAACAGAAAGGCTGAATTGATTTATTTTTTTATTATGTCATAGCGTGATAACATTTTACTGCAAAAACCTTTAATCTCCCAAAAATTTTACTTCAAAAGTGTATAATAAGAAAAACCATTAACTTCGGCTGCACCGAACCAATAATACCCTTCACAAATACAAAGGATTCAAAAAGAAGACGAGAACTTGATTCTGATTGTTCAGTTTTTGAGACAGCTAAATGCTTTCGTCGTCCGATTCCAGCGGTTCCGACAAGTAATCAGCTTCTTGGTGGGAAAAAGACGTGGAAAAAATTTCAGATCGATACCTCGAAAACTGTGGGACCAGTTCGCGTAAATACGGAAAGACAGATCATTTACTATTTTTATATAATATTTTATATGGTACTTGATGTTCTATTGCCCGACCATGAAGAAGTCCGAATAGCAATTATGCGTCTGAAGAACAAAAAAACGGCGGGGTCGTTGGATTGCCGGCCGAGCTATACAAATGCGGCGGCGAAGATCTGAAGGAGGATGCATCAGCTTTTTTGTAGGATATGATCTGATGAAAGCCTGAACGACGATTGGAAGTTAAGTGTGCTCTGCGCAATCCACAATAAGGGAGACCTCACAATCTGCGCTACCTACCGTGCGAAAAGTCTCCTCAACACCGCATATAAGGTTCTATCGGTGAAAGGCTAAAGCCCACCGCCAACAAATTGATTAGACGTTATCAGTGTGGCTTTAGACCTGGAAAATCTACAACTGACTAGATATTCACAATGCGCCATATTTTCGAAAAGAGCCATGAAAAAAGAAACGATCCACACCATTTCTTCGTCGATTTCAAAGCTGCATTTGACAGCACGAAAAGGAGCTGTCTTTATGCCGTGATGTCTGAATTTGATATCCCCGCAAAACTAGTGTGGCTGTGTAAACTGACGTTGAGCAATACCAAAAGCTCCATCAGGATCGGGAAAGACCTTACGGCGCCGTTTGATACCAAACGAGGTTTCAGGCAAGGCGACCTCAAATCTACTGCTGGAGAAAATAATACGAGCTGCACAGCTAAATAAAGAAGGTACAATCTTCTGTAAGAGTGTACAGCTGCCGGCGTACGCCGATGACATTGATATCATTGTTATCATTGTTCTCAACAGCCGCGCTGTTAGCTCTGATTTCGCCAGACTGGATAAGGAGCGGAGCAAATGGGTCTGGTAGTGAATGAGGGTAAGACAAAACATCTCCTGTCGTTAAACAAGCAGTTGTCGCACTCGCGACTAGGTTTCCACGTCACTGTTGACACTCAAAACTTCGAAGTCGTAAATAATTTCGTCTATCTTGGAACCAGTAACAACACCAACAACAACGCCAGCCTCGAAATCTAGCGCATAATAATTCTTGCCAATAGGTGCTACTTTGGACTGAGAAGGCAATTCTGGCTAAGTCATGTCGTCCGAAATCACTCCAGCTCTGAAATTATTCGACGCAGTACCCTCCAGGGTAAGAAGAGGAAGAGAAAGATCTCCACTTTGTTGAAGAGGTTAAAAACTCATTTTTAATGGAAAATCTTTGAAAAAAAGTCGCAACTCTGTACGTCAGTAATTAAATTTCCCTCACTTTTCTGTCAGAGAACTTTCGTTTTTCTGAGAATAAAGCAATTACAGCATTCTACGTAAGCCACCCAGCCATAAAACAACTACAAAGGTCATTGTCAACAGTAGAAACTAAAGCAATAACAAAAACATGAAAAATGCCAACAATTAATTAAGACAAATTAATTGGCATTTATTAGCAATTGCAGAAATTTCCTTCATACTAAATGTGTCGTTCAGCAATTTGTAATGTACTGCTAATTATACTCGTTCAAACGAACTGTATATATATGTATGTGTGTGTGTGTAGTGGCTGTTGGAATATTGCAAATGCAAAAATGCAAAACTGGCGAATGAACAGAATAGAATTTGCAATAAAATTCTATTCCGACAATGACTGCTTGCTAACCTCAGTGCCGAGCCATGCTATTATTGTTGTTGCTGCTACTAAGCGGTGATACTTGTCACGCACTGCAGCTAAAGGCAATAACAACACGGAAAATAAAATGAATTCACTAAAACAAGCAGCCAAGCTAGACGGACTAGTACGAAAGCTCGCAGCCTTCTACTGACACATACACACACACACGTACATGCATACATAAATAAAAAAATATGTATGTGCACACACGAGTCGGAATAATAGAGCTTGCGCATAAACACACGTACGAGAATTCCTCAACGCAGAGCCCTATTTATGACAAATGCCTCTTTGTGGCAAAACTTTTCAAAGCCAAGAACACGCTGCAGCAGCAGAGACCATTTCCCCTTTCATTGTTCTTTACTGAAGCGTATTTTCCACTTGGTTATGTGTATGTGTGCAACAGCAACCGCGTTTCATATTTCAAGCTTGGAAATCCGAGCGGCTGCTTGCGGTGACAAAAACAAAAGCAAGAGTGGAAGTCAGCGCTTAGTTTCTACCCGCCAGTTGTGCAACCGAGCGGCACAACACCGGCAGCCGCTTGACTCATGCAATAGTCCACGGCGGACACCCACACGCACGCCACCATCCACAGTTTCGCTTAATGGGGCAGGTAATTGAACTATTGCGCACTTGCAAGCGTGCAACCGAGCAGGCGGGCAGCTAAATTGGTGTACATGGAGGACGGCAGCGGCGTTTAGGCCACCAATAAATGGCGGCGAGCGTGCTTTTGTTTCGGCTGTAATTTAGTTTTCCATGTTTGTGGTTTCTATTGGCAATTATTTAATAAAAGTCTATTGTGCGCTCGTAAAACTAAGTGATGCAATTGTTGTTAAGCAAAAAATTGGCGCAACAACGGCGGCGCGGGGGACGGTGAACATATGAGGGCGGCTTTTGCTGAATTCTGCGCGTTATTCGCGCGATTTATTGCCCCGTGGGTGCCAGATGTCAGCACAACATGAAAATTAAAAACACAGAAAACAAAGAACGCGACATTTTCATTGTTAAGGTCGCAGACAATGGCGTTTTTAGTGAACGCGCAATATTGCGAATTAAGCATTACACAATTCATGTATTTTTTTATCCGACAACTTAAAAATAATAAAAAATAATAATTTTTTTTTGTACTTTACAAACTACATATCGTCACTTAAAATGCAAAACAACGTATCATCAAAAAATAATAAAAAATTTAAAATGGTTGTCAGTTATAATACCCAATATATAACCATTTCATAATCAAAACTGTACTTTTCTTGCAATATAACTGTATGATAACCAATACATAACTAATATATAACCATTTTATAATCGAAACTCAAATTTTGTTTTAATATTATTATAGTGTTTTCCTTCGCCTGTAAACTTATGAAAAGTGATGTTACGATATTTTGCATTTTAGGTGACGTTATGTATGTACATATGTGTATGTATCTCCAATGATTTCAATGTCTAACTGCAAATAAATATATATGTATGTATGTGTGCTTAATGTTGCTTTATAAGTAGGTTCGTTGCACCCACTTTCGCATACACTAAATTAGCTTCCCACATGTTGCCACTCCAAATGCTTATCTGCGAATCAAATCTGTTTGTCAACGCTAGATGGCGCTGCACTTGAGATTTCACTACTTCCGAGTACACTTAGTCGTATTAGATTAATCTTAAAATTATATTTTAACAAATAGAGTAATGTAACAACAACTAAATGTTACCTTAACAAAAAACAGTGGTACCCATTATAATTTTTTAATGATTTTCTCTTATTTACAAACGCGGCATTTGACTGTTGAAATGAAAATTTTGAAAATCACTTTTGCAATATTTGTAGAAATGTTTATTGCATTCAACTTTCTTACTCACCTTTTTATGTGAAGCCACCAGAAGCGCGTGATTATCATCACCTACAAAGAGAGAGAGAGAAAAAAAAATTAACTCAATGAAAAAGAGAAAAGTCATAAAGTCAATAAGTCTTCCACGAGATTATCATCTCAAAAATTAAGTGAAGCAAAATTAAACAGCTTAAGCAAATATTTGGTTGCAAAATCAGTCGTCAACAATGCACTCAAAGTGCGCCCAAACAGCCTTCAAAAGCGTGGTAAATCAGCGGCACAACAACAACAACAAATTGAAGTAGTGCTTCGCCTCGAGAGGCGACGATGAGTTTGTTATTCAAATTTAAACATATCTTCTCGAGATTAAGCAGTGCCCAATGACATTTACGAGATCACGACAAATGCACGAAGCGTGATGTGATGCAGGAAGAAAAAAGCACACCGCACGCCGCGTGCTCGCATGCACAACCGAACATAGATATATGACAGTGTCATGCAGACGTCGTTTGCGGGGTTAGAGGAGTTGGCGGCGCCTCATTTTTGTGTGTTAGCAGGCATTTTTTACTCGTCGGCATGGAAGGGTGATGAGCGTGTGTGTGGCCCACATATTTCAAGTTGCAAATGGGTTTTTAAAAAAGTATACAATTTATTAAATACATAGAAACATGAATGAACACATGCCTATATAGCACTGTACCTGCGCGTGCGTGTGTGTGTGCTAATGCAAATCGGCGTCAATGGCGCTGGTAATGAGTGGTATTGGATTTCTGAGTTCACTGAACCATTCGAGCGCTTATTTACCATACCATACGCACACAAACACATGCATAGAGTCAATGAGCAAATACAAATACTATAATTTGTTAAAATATGCAATGCTAATGCTTCAAGTCAGTGCTAAAAGTCAGCTGGAGTGCCGAAGCGCGCTGATCGCGGCCGTAACTCGCAGTGTCGCAGCGTGTTTTTGTTGTTGGTAATAATTGAAATGTTAAGCGACACGGAGTGCGTCCATCAACCTAAGCACCTAAGCGCCTAGTGGCGAATATTCGCATTCTGATGACGATAAATCATCATCGACGATCAGGGCGCAGTTGGCGGTGGCGCAGAGTGCCACCTTGTTCGAGCAGCTTTCAAATCAAATAAATATTAGAAATATTCAATTGAACGCAGGAATGTTGACTGTTGACTTCTGTTTATATATTCATGCTTTGAATTTTTTGGGCCGTTGATATTCAAATTATGTCACGGGATAGCATATGACATCAGCGTGTGGTCGACCGCTGCCCGAGCTTGCTTAATTTGCGTTCGCCCGAAACGCGTAAATCACCAGCAATCGCAAAAAATTCATTAAAAAAATGGCGAATTAAACCATTAATTTATGAGCTTCCACCCGCAGCTGTAACATCATTATTATTAATACTATTATTACGTGATACTAAATGATACTAAAACAGCAGTCAGCAGACAAAAACAAACAATTTTGTATCTAATATATATGTGTGTGTGTTTCTGCAAAATGTCTAGCAGCTTTTGGGTACAAAACGACCGTTAAATGTCAATTAAGTATTTCAGCAAATTAAATTCGGCTTGCGTGTTCCACATGCCACAACTTGTGCAGCAACAAATTTCGCAGAACGCGACAAGAGTCAAGAGCCAATAATTTGATTAGAAAATATTCACACACAGGCGGGAGTACATGGAAATATATATAAATATATGTTTTGCTGGGCGGCAGTCGTCAAGTCTGCAGTCTCCGCGGCCAAAAGAGACCGTGAGACCCATCATTAAACTCTATCTGCAACGCTCCCTGACCGTCTCCAAAGTCGTCGTTATTTTATACGCTCGCGCGTGTGTGTGCGCCCATTTATTGCGTGTGCGCTTGTGGGAGGTTCTTCAGAAAGCCGTTATTATTAAATGAAATAAATATTAGCAATACGCAAATGACATCATGCGAATGCCGCAAACGCGCTGTCATGTTGTTGCTCTGTGTGCGCGCGCGCTTGAGCAGCTGCTTTATTCAATTAGTGAGAGTATCTAGTTTAATTAAATTTTGAGCGCGTAAATTTTGCATGCCGCGGCAATGCAACAATGGAAAAGCGAATGCTCGACATTGAAAATCGTACATGGCCAGCTACTCCCCTTCACTGCAAAGGTTGCGACCGCAAAACAGAGAATAAGAACTTCGAATGCACAGTCAAATTAAGTAATAAACTGTGAACTGGGTTACAATTTCGGTATAAGCACTATGCTATGCTAAAGAATTGCAATAAAAAAATTTGAAAAATTTCAGAATAATAAAAAATAAAGTTTTCATCAATATTCGTCTAATGAGCGCTACCCAGTTTACTCGTCTCATTTATGTTTTATCTCTTTTGACCCAGAGTGGAAGATTTTATACACATATATAGTACTAATTTCCATCTTTAACCGGGTCAATTATAGCAATTACTTAAGCATGTGGATTCAGCAAGTAAGCATGCTTACTAACTAAAGTAATGATGGTCTTTTGCTTTACTTGCCAAATAGCGTTGCGATCTTCTAAGCGTAGTTAATTTGTGGGCTGAATTGTGTTAGAAGGTCTCTCTAGATTAAACATAGACATTAAGTAGCGGTTACTAAAACTATGTAAATTTATATATGAAGCAGCTACGCAGAGTGTGTGCTAATAGTAAACATATTAGACCAGCTACAAACTCTTGAATGAGAACTGATGGATACACTGGGAGAAAATTTTGAACGAAGTCAATCAAAAATTGCAAGAAAATGTAAGTTAGGTTAGGTAAATAACTAGGCTGATTTCACGTGAATGCAGAAAAATCCTACTTGGATTGCTAGAGGCGCTTATCCGTTGTGATGCCTAGAACTCCTTGGTTCGGATCAAAAAGCCACAAATTCATTGAAGCGGCTATTATCCATTCCAGCCAATTTGTTGGGTTCTTAAAACCAAGTTGCTTCAACCTGTGCCAGGCGAAAGCTGGACTATGGAGAAAAAGTTATCTCGATATTTCTACCTCATTTGAACTTTGACATGTTGCGTTCTCCAAAATCTTTATCTTCACTGCGTGCCAATGGGACATTGTCCCGTTATGACGCCTGTCATTACAGTTCAATGCACTTTCAACGTTTAACCCCTGCTTGCTCCCATCTCTCTGGAATTTGAGTGCGGGTGTCTTCTCTATGGCTAAGCACCCATACATATTTTATATGAAAGAAGCCTCTCTTTGGAGAGGTAGATCTGCTGCTACCCTGATGGCTGCCATTTCTTATTGAAAGACACTACAGTAATCTGGCAGTCTAAAACAAGAGTTGATTGAGAGCTACCGACAGAAGACTCCGCATCCAACCAACCCCCTTCATGTGTTCTTTTTCCCAGAGTGTGATGGTAACCTTCGCAGCAGTTCATCTGCCGGCTATGTCCACGGATGCATAAAAGATCGTTCCCTGAATTTTCGTCGCTAATTTCTTCAAGTGCACATCGCAGCTGCCCTCGCACACTTTTGGCTTCTACATTTGCTCAGATCATGCTTTTATTGTGGGGTAATTAATAAATAAAGAAGTAAAGAAAGTAGACTAAGACTTCGGACTTCAATTGCGTGAGAAACCTGCTCATTTGTTAGCGAGTGTCGTAAAAACGCAATAAAAATATTTCAACCGACATTTGCATAAAAAATGCGACTATGAAATTTCGCCGAAGCCAGTGGCTGACGTGTGTGACCCGGAAACCACTTTCAACGCCACTTACTGAGTAGTAAATACGAGAGCAAACTGACTATTTATATTGTTATTGTTGTTAGTGTATTTTTTCTCTAATAAACTCAAGCAATTAATTCAACAAGTTGGCAAACATAATTAGTTTTATTAATTGGCTGTTGTTGGCATTTGGTGGCATGAATGATTGGCGGTAATTAAAGCCATTAACGGTAAGAGTCAATATGCGGCGCTGAACCCCACCTTGTAAGAGTCTTACAGTAGCGACGCCGGCGACTTTGGCAGCAAATACGATAACGGTAGAGAAAAGTAAATGCAAAAAAATTAAAAAATAAAAAAGGAAATCGTTAAATGAAACATTAAACATAATAACAAAAACAACAGTAACAACAAGGTAAGCGCACTACCTATGGGCGTACGAGCGCCCGTGCAAATATCGCAGCATTGAGCATACGAGTACAACAAAGAAAAGGCACCTGCTGCCACTTCCTCGCTGGCAATGTTGCACTGCTGCCGAGCGCCCGCCGAAACGAAGGCATTTCGCCCAGTTTTTCCAATGGATTTGTCGATTTAAATTCTTCTCGCTGCATTTTGGGGGTAAGGAGGCCGCTGCTACTATTTGCTTTTATCTCACCAGCAGCCGCCCCTCCCGCAACGGGTACAACGATAAATTAAAAACTGCATGGCGTGGTCAATTACAGTCCATAGTTTATGGTGTGCAATGGTGTGCGCGTGCCTAACGGCACATAATGCGTCAATTTGATGGACTGGCGGGTTGGCAGTCAGTTAGCATTATTGGTGAGCAGTCAATCCCCCGCCATCACCTCTGTTTGTTGGCTCTCAACTGCTTATCGATAACAGTTAGCGAATAGCGCCAACAAAAACAACAATGACACTTATGTGTGTGCTGTCCTCAGCCATTGCCAACTATCACCGAAGGCTAACGAGCGAACGGTGCATTACAACAACAACAACACTGCTTAATAAGCCACAGCTGCACAAACACGAACGCAACAATTACCGTTACTACTCGCTGCATTGCTATTATGCATTTTGTTGTTGCTGTTGTTTTTGTGATTATTGCCAACTAGAGGCCGAGTATTTAGCCGGTAGTCAATCAGCTGGCTTATGTGAGCTTTTGCCGTTTTTTAACAATTTTCAATTGGTTTCTTTTACATTTGCTTTTTTTTTGTAAAATTGTTTGTTGTTGTTGCCGTTTTTTGCTCTTACATTAATTCTGCGCTTTTCAACTTTATTATTTACGCTCACAAATCGACGAGCGAGTAAATATTGAGTGCCAGCAAAATATGCGCAGACGACTTAATTCACTCGAACACACACACACACGCGCGTGGAAATGTATATATGTGTGTGCATAAACAATTGACGCTAATAAATATTGATATTTAATTAAAGCCAAATGACTAGAAAGTGGCCGGAGTGGCCGAAAGGAGACTGCCTCGAGCACGGTCCGCGCTGAGCCACCAACCAGTTTGGGCTCGATCTGCGTCGCTGTGCCGCGCAGTGGAGGTGCGGAACTGAGACAGTTTCGTAAAACGCCAATGTGCGGCTTTTTACTTCACTTCATTTGGTGAAATGGAAACAATAAATGAGAAATGTCGAGTAAAATGTACCGTTTAACGAGTGAGGGAAATATTTATTAAAGTCCGATGAGGAGGCATTTATGTGCACACACACACATCTGAATATCCATATGAATGTACATACATATGTGTTGCATGGGTGGGTACGGCTCTGAATTTTTATGCCAATCCAGTTTCCGGCATTTGAGGAAGCATTTAAGCAGAATATGTGAACACACTCGGGAATATCCTCAATTTCATATACAGGGTTTCTCCGGAAAGTAATTTTTGAATAACGCAATCACAGGTGCCGAGTCATGGATCTTTGAGTACGATGCCGAGACAAAGAGGCAATCTTCCGAGTGGCACACTTCGGCGTCTGCTCGCCCAAAACAAGAAGAATGAGCAAATCCAAATTAAAAACGATGATGCTCATTGGCTTTTTCATCATCAACATCAAAGACATTGTCCATCATGAATATGTTCCTCCTGGACAAACCGTCAATGCCAAGTTTCCCGTGGAAGTCCTCGAGAGAGTCAAACGAAGGGTCAATCGGGTCTGACATGACATCGCAACTGATTGGAAGTTGCACTACGACAACGACCCGGCTCACACCGCCTTTCTTGTGAAAAGCTACCTAACCAAGGCTGACATCCCAACGCTTCCGCAGCTACCCTACAGTCCAGATGTGGCTCCCTCGGACTTTTTTGTTCTCTTCCCTGAAAAGGTCATTGAAAGGCAAGCATTTTGAAACAAAGAGGATCTAAGCAGCATGCACCTCGGCTCTCAAAGAAATTCCGGAGAATGCCTTCCGTCACAGAAGGTGCCTATTTTGAACGTTTTTAAAGAATTTTAACGATTGATTCAATACATTTTCTCAAATAGACTCAGTCCTATTACTTTCCGGACAAACTCTGTATACATAGGTACCGTTATAATATTTGCGGAACTCATGCGCAGTTGCAGTGGCATCAATGCTATGAATCATTCACCATATTTTTCCTATTAAGCGCCATCTAAGTTGAAAACAAATTTATGTGAAGCGATTTCTGAGCCTCTAAGCTCTTTCCGAGCCACAATATTCGATAGAAAAGTCCTTGGTACGTGCTTAATCTAGCACTTTAATGTAGCTCTTCGAAACTACACACATCTACACGGCACTTCGAGGGTTTGATAAGCAGCAGTTTAAAATAAACGCAGGCACTTATTAATAAATAATGACAACAAATCAGAAAAACAGCAATCAGCACAAATACATGTAGAAATGCGCTGTCTATGTAGGTGTGTATGGCTGTGCGAGTGCATAAGAATATATTGACAAAGAATACGTGCGTGTCTGAGCAACGCGCGACACGCACACACGCATGCATTTATACATACATATATGTAAATATATCATTGTGTGTGTATGCATGTGTGCGTAAAGCTTTGTTTCAATGGGGGACTTTGGGTGCGCTAACCGTCGTTGCGCCTTCATCTAGCCTATTGCCAGTTTAGAGCGTGACCAAACTGCTTTGCATGTGTGCATTAGTGGAACATACACACACGCACGCATATTAAATATTTAGCGTTTAGTAGCCATTCATTGCGAGAGATCAGAATTAAAATTTCAAAAACAAATTAGACATTTGCGTAAACACAGAAGCCGGGGCTCTGCGGCGCACGGCCTCACGCTGCTGTTGTTATTACTAAGCGCTTACAACAATTCTAACAACCTTGACCAAATTGTGAAATGAACTTGTAATGCTTTAAGCTGCAGCTTTGTTTATTTTCGGCTTTTGTCTGCTATTATTATTATTTTTTTTTTTTGAAGAATGGGAATCGCTGTTGCACAGAACAAAGTTTTTAAGTAAATTATTTTTTCGTCTCGCATTGCCTGCGGAAGAACCCACTAGTAAATAAACTGAAAGCTGTATGTATGTTTGAGTGTGTTCCTATGCGTCACAAGGTGAGTGATAAGGAACTTATCGGAGTTGACTTTGTGTGATAACGGAACTTCAGAACGTTAGAAATGAAAGAATAGAAACAGAAGTGTTTCGTTGCGAAAATTGTCTGCTTGTCTTGTTTTAAAAGCATTGGAAATTGATAGGATTAAAGAACATTATATATTTATAGCCATGACAATGTGCCATAAAAATTTGGAAAAATCCATAATGGAAAAGGTTATTATTTAGAACAGAGCGAGACAGAGCAGTTTTTTAGATATCGATTGAACAGCTTCTTGCTGAGAAAAGGAGATATCAGATCAGATATCTAAAAAACTGAGGGATTAGTTCGAATATATACAGATGGATGCCTTATAAACTGGCCGATCGAAATTAAGACAATTATCTTTTTAATCTCCTTTATGCCAAAAACGAAAAAAGCACCTGTGAAGGGTATTAAAGTTCCGATGCAGACAAAAATAAAATTTAAATCTGGATTCGTCAACTCTCTAGCCCTAAAAACACAGACAAAAATCCAAATGGATATCAAGAGTCTTAATCTTAGTACAACTTCTAAATTAATGACGACATTAGCTTGCTAGACTCCAGTATACCCTCGTCTCTTAGGACGATTCAATTAAGAGGAAATAGCACAGTGGTATTTAAATTAACCCAAGATTCAAAAACAGTGTGCAAGTGTCTAATGTGACCTAAGCCTAAAACCTAGAGCCCAGGGGGCTTGCCGGCTATTAATTAAACGAGTATCACGCAGGCAGATATGAAATTGATATATCGGAGCCGAGTACCTTTTTAGCGCTGCAAGTTAAGCTTAACAATTACACGCGAATGAGGCATGAATGGTGTTTTCTTCATTCATTTTGGGGTAAAAAGCCGTCATAATGTGGTTTTTGTGTGAAATTTTCTCACATTTGTGGCGCTCAACAGGTTTGCCTCAAATCTAATGTTTATTTGCCGTTTTTTTCTATTTATTTGCAGAAGTCGTTTGCAGCACATGATACAATTGTTATTTTTGTTGGTATTCGCAAGCGTTTCACTCACCACTAAACACCCGCTGCGCGACGGCACCGCTCCCAAGGCGGCCCTGCGCAATACTTCTAATCAATGGAGCACTGGAAAGACAGCAAAAGAGGCTTTTTAAGGCAGCCAAGTACATTTGTACAGATGTATGTACACATGTATGTATGTATGTATGCGTTGATAATTTCATTTATTTAACTACCGTTATTTTTCATATATTTTTTTTTAGTATTTTTTGCAAAAGGTGTTCCTAAGCCAAGAGGCTTTGCCGAGTTGCGCTTTGTTGTGAACTACCCATTGGTGTGCGAGTGCGTGTGTGTGTGTTGTTTGCCTCGTTTGCTTTAATTTGTTTATTGACTTCGACTTCTTTTGTGCGCCATTGTGTACACCTTTATTGTCTCTTTTATTGCACCTTCGTTAGCAAATAATTATTGGAGGCTTAATGTTGCTGCAGTGGCTTCATTTTTGACGTGTTGACGCGTTGACGTCTCTCTTTCGTCAGCGCCTTCGTCATTAATGAGCAAAAATAGCCGAGCGACGGCGTTGGTGTGATGATCTGTCGAACAGCTGAGCATGCGAAATTGTTACCGAATTTCGGTAACTGGTTATTGTAGTTGTTGTTGTGTGTTGCAGGCTATCATTATGCGAAGTTTTTTTGCACCGTCTCGATGACCGCGACGTTGTTGCCTTTGCTTATTTGCATTTCTTGTAAAACAATACCAAGTACATATGTATGTATGTATATATGTATGTACATATGTACATGCTTGTTGTTGAGTATTATACATATTAATTCGCTGTTGGCGTTTTTTCATTCAATTTCGAATTTCATTGCTGCTCGCATTTCATGCTAAACGATGACGTTTAGCTGATGAGCGCGATAAATTTGGTTAATGGCGCATTTAATGATGTAAATGTAACTATTAATGGTGTGTGCGTGTGTGTGTGGCATAGTCAAGTGCAAATATTGTTGACATGAATGGCGAAATTAGTGAATGAGTGAAGTTGGAATAACGATATTGTGGTAATCTTTCATTTATTTTCGTAAACAATTATTTCTTAAATTACTTCAATTATAATATAATAATATAAATTAGAGACTTTATTGTCAATTCACAAAACAAATAATTTGATTTCAATTAAAAACACGTGAAAATCGTTCTAAATATATTTTTTCTATGTATTTTATTTGCAATCTTTCTGAAAACAATCAGCAAATTTTATAAATATAACCATCATTACATTTGAACGTATGTATGTACGTATATAGAAATAAAAAACTTCGCCTTGAAGACTCAAACGTTCGCCTGTCACTTCACGTGGGCAGCTGATTAAAGTAATTGGTTATCATTGCGGATATAAAATGACACCTAAACAAAGCATTAGAGTTAAGAAATTATCTCATATAAACGTGACCGGTGAAAAATATTAGAACGCAATATTTGCTTGTATATCTATGGTATAGGGTATTGACAAAAATATCGCCTAAAGCCTAGTAGACCAGGGTAGATACTTATGGACACAAAAAAATCATAGCAGGAGTAAGCCCATCGAAAACGAAATATAAAATAACAAAATAATAGCAAAAATAATTTTTTGACGATCTGAGATCGGCAAAGGAAAGAGAGTGCGTGGTTAAATTTCTAGCGGTTTAAAACCGTTTTATCTCGATTTCCGGCTAAACTGCAAGTTCTATAGAAAAATTATATGTCAATGCTGTAGGCAATGAAAATATCTATAACTTTTGTATACAGACTACTTTCAAATAACCTCAAAATTTATATGGAAAATTTAAATATTCAAATATTCAAGATTTTGGGATTTTATATTTTTATTTCACGAAATTTCTCCGATAAAATTGTTTTCCTTTAATGCTTGGCCATTTTATCTTTCATTTCCAATGAGTTTCAACCTACATAATATGGATTGCTTTCTTTTTTTTATAATTTTCAAAATTAGCAAAAATTTCGATTTTGAAAATTGAAAAAAATCCGCTTTGCATAAAAATGGTTAATCAACCAATTTTTTGCGGCTTGATTCAATATATATGTATATTTTTTTATTTTGTTTGAGGTGAACTCTGGAAAAATGAGAGCTCCTCAGAATACAGTAGACAATATGGAAAATAAAATTTACAGTTGCTATTATTCTGCCCACAGCTGCTTGTATCGACAAGTGAAAAAAAAGGTAGCTTATCTATGAACTGCGGCTATGTTGGAGTATTAAATGGACTTTCAAATAAAATATGGAGTACTAAATTTAAAAATTGACGTTATTCTGTAAAAATCAGTTGGATTTACTTTGTTAGCGGTAGCACGAAAAGTAGCGCTATATACCAACACAAGTTGCTTCACGTGTACTCTGACACTCAAACCGACCTGTGAAAATAGCGAAATTCATGAAGCAAATAATTAATTTTTCGTAGAGCACCGTTAAAGTCCTTATTTACATAACATCTGCTAAAAATGTAGTCAATATACTAATTAATCGGCAAATAAAGGCTTGCGGATTTTCCGCGCATGTGGGCGTGTGTGTGTATGTGAGCACTTGCCGCTGTTTGCCCAGTGACAAGAAAGTCAAATATTGTTGAATCACTTGAGTTGCGAGTGTTTGCTCGGGTGAGAAGTGCCGCGATCACGACGATGTTGCTTCTAGATTGCCAGGCAAATATAACTTTGATCGGCAAACACATACACACGCATACATTTGAGTGTACATGTAAGCATACAAAGCCAGTTTCAGCCTTATCTTATCAGCTGCACGGCTTCTTCCACTAATTACATTCTCTCCACGATCGCTCTGCGACTCTCTTCAGCTAATTAATGAATAATTCATTTGCGGCGCTTGACAATCGGCAACAGTTTATTGACTTCAGTTTTCATTTCAACGATTCTGTAAAAGATGAACATGGATGTAACGAGGGGGGTCAGATGCCTGGGCTGACACCTGAACTATTAGCATCGAAGCGATGGTAGATACTCTCGCACTCCTGTAGTAATATCAGAGAATCATACATATCCCTCCCGTGGTTGCTCATACCTATAAAAAATCTAAAAGCTTTTTGGTGTTCGCCTACTCGCTCTTAATCTCATCATTTAATTGTGTTAAATAATCGGTGCAGTTGTTTACGGTGCCCTCATTTGCCACTTTGCACTCTACATTTATTGTTCAATTGTCATTACTTCGAATGTAATAATCAAAGTATTTTATGCAATTGTTGTTTGCATTCAAACTTTATTATTATTATTATTGTTGTTGTTCTAAAGTGATAAGCAAAGTTTTACAAAACACGAAGAATCGCAAAAAGTTGTAATATTAAACATTTATTACACAAATGAAAATGACAACCGGTAAGTCTTCAATGAGGAAACAACCCAGCAAGCATTTATGTGGCGTCAAAAGAGTAAAGATGGCTTGAGAGTAAAATTAAAGGAAGCATAGAAAAGTAATTGTCGCTAATATTCAGAATAAGTTTCTATAGAATCGAAGACTACGACTCCACTATGTTTGGATATTTTTTGAAATATCTTATTCGGTATATGAATATGGTATATTTGTGAAATACTTATACCACTTTGATCAATTACTAACTAATCAGTTTTTTCTACTTCCTGAAAAGGAATATTTACCAAAAAAGGTTAATTTCATGTCAAATACAACAATATGAGTGTCGAATAGGAAATATTTTATATATGTAGCTTAAGTAAAAATAAAAAGTTTTGGAGCAATATAAACCAGGTTAAATAATTTTTGAAAACAAAAAAAAAAATAAAATAAAATAAAATAATAGTAGATGAAACACAAAATGATGCGAAACACAAAATCACAAATATTGATTACAAATAATTGACGGTCGATCCCTGATAGGGAGGAGGAATGAGAGAGATTGTAGTTGACGTTTGGAGGGTTAAAAACAGTTTAACTCGATTTCGGGCAAAAATACGAGTTTTATAAAAAAAAAATTATATGACAATATTGTAGGAAAGGGCAGGTCTATGACTTTTGTGTATGGACTTTTTCCACATAGCATCAAAATTTCTGTACAAAAAAAATTTTCACGAAATTTGGTATAAATTTACTTTCCTTCTTCCAATAAACAAGTATTGAGCTTTTTTTTTAATTTTTTTCACGTAATTTTCTATAAACTTACTTTTTTATGTCCAAAGCACACTGCATATTTTTATTTCAAATATTTATTTTATTTTTTTCTTATACTGACCTAATATCAAAAGAACCCAAATTTTCAAGCAAAAGTTATTACGCCAAAGTATCTTCTTTTCTACAAGTATTTAAAAGCTTCTCGCTAGATTCTCTATTGCTGATGGTATAAAATTTTATAAAACTGGCTACCTCTATAAGAATTTAAAACATGAAATATTGTATTGTATTAGCTCGGGAATACTGACTTTGGACATATTTCATAATACAAATTCTTTGTGGAAGATTAACATATTCTGTACTATATTTTTAATTTGCTGTTTAATACTTTTTTAAATTCGCATTTCATGGCACTTATTGTTCAAAAAAGAAACATTTCACAATCTCTTTAGCAAAGCAGGTATTGCTAAGAGCTTTTAGTGGAAATCTATAATTTTTAACTATTTTCAGTTTTTCTTTAAACATAACTACACAACGAACGAATGGAGACTTGGCACGCCACCAATAATATTACAATTTATTTTGTGTTGGCAAAAAAGCAAAGCCAACAATGAGTTTCAGTAGTGATGCAATGCAAAAAACGAACGCAAAACGCATGGAAAACGCTTGTGAGCCTGGCAAGCCGGCAATCGAAGTGCCTTAAATACGAAAATACGCGATCTTGTAGGAGTGTTTACGCGCGAATGATATGATATATGTATGTATACGTGTATATATGTACATTGTTAACAAATACTAACATATTTCAACATATGTGCTCATATTTATTTCAATAATCTGAAGCAGGTTCCAATAACTACTATTTGAATGCTTTGAATTCCGTCCAATGCTCCGAAATATGTGTGCTTGTACATACATACATATACATATGTATTTACGACAAGCTTTTTTTGTCTCGTTCGCAATCAGGAATTTATTGCTTTGGCTTACGGCCAGTCGTGTTAGGAAAAGCCAACGGACACTTCGCTTGTTTGCCAAAGTGTTTGCTCATTTCGATATTTTTATTGGCGCGACATTTGCATTAGAAGTTTTGCAATTCTCCCTCGTTAAAATTCAATTACGCAATGTTGAATGCAACACACCGGCTATTCTAATGGCACACAGCAAAGAGACAAAGAAGTTGGCACATCAAAAGCCAGTTTTGGACAACTTTTAATTGCTTGGCAACGCGCTGTTTCACACTTCGCAGCAAATCCACTATACTCCAGTGGCTGCAAAAGCGTTCCAACTGCACGAAATCATAAAATTTGTAAGCAACAACAAAAAGGGCGCCTTCATGCCATTGACACAAGCCGAAACGTGTGTGTCTTTTGTCATACAAATTATTCGCTACCGCTTGTAGTTCTGCCTAATGTTACATAACGGTTTCCTTATGAGGCAACAAAGTGCTCAAAAACGACAACACGTTCTTTGCTGGCATTTCTGCTGTCTTCATTTGCATTTCTTTTGAATTTGCGAAAGAATCCCACGGTGTTTATGTAATGACCAATTCTGCGGCCATTTAAAATGAGCCAAACCCAAAAATATTTACATACACAACAATAAAAGCAGAAGAAAAGGAACCAAACACAAAAACAAAAGAAATGAAGCGCGACTTTCTTCAGAAAAGATACATATAAAGTGATTTGGCAGCGAGCGCGACGCCCTAAAGAAAGCGGCAGCAGCAGGTAGAGAACACCGCAAAGAATCGCCGCGAAGAGCGAGGGCAAAGACGACGGGTTAATGGCACAGGTGAGTCGGTCGAACAAATCTTTACCATTTCACATGCGAAGCGTGTCGATTTGGCGAAGCGCGGGGAAATTGTGAATGCCGGTGCGTGGCGTGGCCGGCAACAGGTGGGCGCACCCAGCAATCAGCGGCGCGCCGGCGCAACTTTCGATGTCGGCAGCGCGGCGAACCCGACCACAGCCACAGCGGAGCGTTGCGACCGCGCTCAAGTGTGCAAAGCTAAGCAGAGTTGTACGCGCGTGTATGGGTAAGAATTTACATGTACGCGTCTGTGTATGAGTGTGCTGCAGCGGCTTTGTGGCAAGCGAACAAGCCGAGTGGGGTGCGCACTTTTGCTTTCAATCGTCGCTTTCTTTGCGCTAATGGCTATTTGGCTGCTCTTGTGTATGTTTGTTATTCAAAAGTAAAAATAATAAAATCAAGATTTTTTCCAACAGCGGAGCACAAGCGAAAAGCAAAGAATTGAAATGGCACCGAACTCGTTTATCACCTCGGTATGTATGTGAGCGTGTATGTGTGCCTCTTTCATGTATTTATGGTACATATGAATATTGTCTGCCGTTAACAAGTTGCCTGGAGCGCATTTTGGCAAATGGCCAGAAATTACGACTTTTCGGCGAAAAATACCACAAGTGCGCCAACGCCGAAAGAAACGCGCGAGATAAACAGCAGACTGAACGGCCGTAAATAAAATATGCATACCAAAGAAGGTACACCAAAATCCACGAGCGGCATTAAAAGTGAAAGATGTGCGCAGGCGCGCCGTCACCTTTATCAGCTGTACTATATAACGGCGCATGTGTGTGCAGGCATTTAAATATTTATAGGCACACATACATGCACACAGCAAAGGTGCAGCAGCAATCATTATAGTCGACGCTGCAGCGATTGTTTTTGTTGCACTTAATTTGCTTATCTGTGTTGGCTGGATGCTGTGGCGTTGTTGTTGTAGCCAGTGGTGACAGCAAGGAAAGTGCGAGTGGGCAAGCGCGCGCATTTCTCAGCCACACCGACCGTTAACTGGGTCAAATTGGTTGCACTTGTTGCACTTGCTACAACAACGCCAACCAGTTTTATTAGTCGGTCCGTTGATCACCACCACTAACTGCCGGATGCTGACGCACTGTGGTCGGTGTTCATTGAAACTCAGATAATTTTTAGATACACACCGACTTCCAAAGGAAGAAAAGACTGCAGACGACTGCGAAAAAAGGGGGATCATAAAAGGTAACCTATACCGTAACTCATAATGGAAATCTTCGAAAACGAAAATTATTTGATTTTATTCCAAAATAGCATTTTTATAGAATCATATTGGCTGTATTTAATCGCTTAGTATTCATTGAGTTCGGTCTTTTGAGTTTCAGTTGAGTCTCGAACGTTTGAAATTCTTCGATTCACCTATTTTATTTCAATCAATGTTATAGATAATGTAGGTGTCCGACTAATTTAGCATAACCCATCTCTACTCTATCACATTTGCATGTTCGAATCGCCACTGTTGGAGGCTTGGCGGTTATAAAACAAAAGTGGCAATTATTCAAGTCCTTGGAAGCTGAAGTGTACACTTGGTCCACAGCCGTCACGAACTTCAGTAAGTTATTATCGAACATATGAAATATACATATTTTTTACAACAACAACACCAACCACTCCCAGCGGTATTCTTGCCACTTTCTTTATGAAAAGTAAAAGTAGCCACACACTTTTATTCCTACAAAATCCCTACATACATACATACACTGTATATAAATGCGCATAGGCAGTTTGGGGTTTCGCTTTCTGTTGCCTGTCATTTGCCTCAGTTTTCTCTGCAGCTCATCCCGTCTTAACATTCTCGTTTCACGTTTTCACCTTCCAATCGCTTGTCGCATTGTCACCGTAATCACCTTCTTACTCTACTCTCTAAGCAGGAAGTGTGCTTTTTTGTTGTTGCAAAGTTTCTATTTATTAATTATTATAGAATTCCTAATTAATTTCGCGCCCGAAGCCAAGAAGCGGTTTTCTGTTTGAGTTCAAATTTCGATATATGCAAATTAGAGCGCGGCGAGAGAGCTTCTGCGCGTCATAAAAGTGTCAGCTGCGCGGAAGAAATCATAAACAAATTGACTTAATGTTTGAAATGCATTAAGAAATGAGGCCAAAGCCCAGCTCATTGGGTGGTAAGTGATAAAGAGATGCGTATGTCTATAAATACACAAAGAAATATGCTGTAAAATGTCGCTTGATTGAAGAGATTCGCGAATTAAACGTTCAAATATGCGCCAACGATAAGAGAGGCTGGTGAAAATAATATTAGAGGAGACTGAAAAGATAAAGCGGGGCAGATTATTATATATTAGAACGTGGATCTCGTTCTAGATCCGTCGTTCTATCCTGGGATCTGGGATAATTATTTAATGAATGTTCTCGCGCTGATCGCCACATTAGCAATATTGACTTCTGACAGATAAATTCTCATTTTCTCAATACTCGATCTGCGTCTCTTCTATCGTATAGATATCGAGCATACTGGATGTATTCCTAGATTATTATAAAAACTCATATTTTATTAGTGATGAGTTTGGGTTTGAGTTTCTAAGTGCTCATAAAACTATTTAGATTAAGTGTTTCCTCGTTGATAGAAAGCAAGAGTCGCACATCTCCATTAGCATGCTGGTTTTGGCTTCTTATCTGCTGGCCCTCTCCCCTAAAAATAAAACTTGTACTTGAATTTTTATCACAAATTTCTCCTTGGCTGGAGCACAGCACGGCGCAGAGAAAGACGCAGATGCCGTTGAAATGATAATAAGAAAGCAAATAGAGACATACTTGCCGAAAAGCAGAAGCAAAAAAGCTCACCAATTTCGCTGTAGAAATCAGGTTGAATAAATAAATCTAGCATTGCGCTGAGCATAGAAACAACAACAACAATGGCAGCGACAGCAAGAAGTTGTGTGATTTCATTTAATGATATTTCATTCTCCGATTCTGTGTCTCGAATTTCACGCTTGGCGGCCGGCGATACGCGCTGAGCACGGAATTATTCACCAAAACAAAGCGCGGATTGACGCGTACGGCTGCGAGAATGAAAAGCGCTGAGGGCCGCCGCTGTGTAGCAATTAGGTGCGCACTGTTAACAACATTAATGGCAACAGCAACAACAGCAACAACGGCAACAACGGCAACATCGGCAGCTGGCTGATCAAGTCTTGATTTTGTATTTTGTTTATTGTTAATTTCTCTTCTATTGCGTTTTTTCAATTTATTTGTAATTATTTGGCTTTGTTGTAGTCGTGATTTTCGAAATATAAACCGTTTAAACCTTTTTGCTGCGTCAATTTGTACACACCGGCAATTGATGACTTGCCTCTTTTTCACCTAAGTCGGTCGTTCGTTCGTTGGTTGTGTTGCCACAAGTTGAAAAGCGAAAACACAACAACAAAGCAAGAAACTTGTTTATTTACAAAAATTCAATCTTAAACAATTGCATTTGGTGTTGTTGTTGTCCCTTGTTGCGCACCCCGCGTATGTACGCTTTGGCGATTTTATTAGTTTATGGTCATTAAGTTTATGTTTAAATAATTGCAGATGTACTTACAAACAAGCAACAAACAGTCGCAATGCAGACAACAAACGGCCGCGCTTACACACACACACATACACATAAGTAAGCGCTCATATATGTGGCTTGTTGGTGGCGCTTTCAGTCGCCTAACGGCCTTGCGCCCAGTGGTCGGCTTCGATAGCCGCACACACGGGCTCACATGCCTACACCTGGCATTTGCATAGCGCTGCGCATGCGCTTGTCACTGCATGAAGCGCTGAGGTAACGCATGTGATGCGCATCGCGCTCCGCAATCATACACACACACTCAGCGAAATGCGCGCTGTCCATTTACCGGTTAATGAAATGCCTGCAACTCTGCTTTCCAGCTTTGAAGCATTTCTCTCGTTTTTATAGCTTTTATTTTGGTTGGATTTTCGTCGGTGCATGCAAGGCGCTCTAACGGCTTTGCTGGGCAACAAAAAGCCAATTGTTACCAATTATAAAAGAAATTTTAGTGTCATATTACGAGCGCATTTAAATTTTTGTTCAGTTTCTGAATGAAAAGTGGCTTCATATTGTAGTCGCCCTAACGTTTTCATTCAAATTTCGCCACTGTACATATGAAATAACTACGAAAAACTGCTTTTGTCGTTTTCCAGACATGGAAAATATGTGTGAATGCCTCACTAGGCTAGTTCACAAGCAGAATTTTATTGAAACCGAAAAAAGCGCCTCAAACTTTTGAACGAGTTATTGTCAAAATAACGGTAATCATTATCGAATAGTTAAGGGCGAAACTAAAAATCGATTTATTTTTGAAAAATATTCACAAATATTTTAGAAAATTGCTTGCGTTTATGTTGTTGCTTTTTCCACTCACTCACTCTATTACTTTGACTACAAACACCAGACAAGGTGAATGTTATCCGGCGTAGAAAGGGTGGTTCTTGCTAGTTTCATAATTCTTTTGGCAATTTCTTCGCACCTCAATAACGGTAATCAAAATATAAAGTAAGGCCATAAGCAGAAATGAGCGATGAATGTCAACGCGCGCAGGAAGATATGAAAAAAGCTGACAGCCGCTGCCAGTAAAGACAATCAGCGAACTCATTGAAAATGTTCAGAAAATTAATAAAGTAAAGCAAATAATTGGACAAGACTAACAGTACTTAGACAGCTGATAACTAAAACTGCTTACGAGCCAATTACAACAACACACATACGTGAAGGTCAAAGTCGAGCGAGGAACGAATTCATTCAATTTGCCGATCGCGGCAACAGCTCATTTGTTGGCAGATTAAAGGCTCTAAAGCGCCCACATACGCACATCAATCAGCAATTAATTAAAAGGGAACAAACCACAAAAGTTACGACTCATGGCTGACAGATACGTAAATATTAAAGAAGCATAAACGAACTCAGCGACATGACTTCATGGGCATGACAGCCAGCAACACACGAACACGCCGAACTGTGATAAATTTATTAAACGATTAAAGAGCGCGCTATTAAATAACAGTTATCTAGGCAGCATGGCCCACACGCTGCAGTTTGACGCAGAATTTTGTAGGCGAACGAAGAGCGCAGTGCACGGCAACTTGCCAGCTAAACTGACTAAGCTGCATGCCCATGCAAGAAGCAGAGCGCCATTAGAGTGTGTGTGCGTGCGCTTATGTGCGTGAATGAATGTGGGCGTATGCACCAGTAAACTACTCACATACATATGGACATATGTATGTACAGACACACAAATACTATATATGTGCACTACTTGCACGCACGAAGCGCCGCGTGACCAGCGCGCATGACAGTTGACCTTCAAAAGAAAATTCTGCAGCCATATTGGTTTTACCCCCAGCTGGCAGCTTCGCACTGCAGCTTGACGTGTCGCGTGAACTGTTGCTCGACACTACTGCTTGGCAGCGCCACAACGTCAGCTCGGCCCCACTGCGCCTTGCTGGCAGCTTGCGAGCGTTGCTGAGCGCCGGTGCAAACTTCGGTACGCCATGACGAAAACTACCATGGCGGCCACAGCGATTTCCGACAGCCATTGTGCCTGGAAGTGATTTTCAAAAAGAGGAAAATGCAGAAATTCCGTTAAATGGCACGCCATTTTTCGGCACGACAGCGCCTACTCTTGTCGTTGCTGAGCGCCTGGTCGTGGCGCCACAATGCGCAACGCGCGTCTTGTAACCTCAAAAATCGATGACTTGCGCGTTGCACAGTGAGCACACAGTTGGGGATGCCGCAACAGCTGTTTGCTGTTATTGTTGTAGCGGAATTTTATGGTCGCGACAATGCGACACAGAGGGCCGCTGCTCGTTTGTTGCTGTAATGGAGCTGCTGGTGCTCATTGGGAAGGGCGTTTAAATGATTATTCCTGGTTTCAGGAATACTTGGCAACCCTAAGCAGCCATTATGTGTACTTCAATTTGTTCATGTTGGCCATTAGTGTACAAATCATTAATGGCGAAAGAATCAATGAAGTTGCAGGCGTTGCACATAGGCCGCCAGGAGTCGGCAGGAGGTAGAATACAAGTTGAAATACAAAACTTTCAGTTGCCACACGATGGCAAATGCCGCGCGTTATCGGAAAATGCATGGTGTGTCCGCAGTTTCAAGGCAAAGCAGCATATTTTTCTTCAGTCTAAAGCAAATGCGAGAAGACTTTTTCCGTCGATAACTTAAGGGATCCACAATGGGGCAAATTGTGGAAGAAGCTTTTTAGTCGAGTCTTGAACAATTAATTCGTAGAAAATACAGCAAATCCATGACTTTATTTAAATAAATGAGAAATATATTGTATTGGAAGGGTCAATATACACAACTGATTTATTTTGGCGGAAATGGGTGGTTCAGCTTTTGATGCTGGCAACCAACTCACCTCGAAGAAGGCAAGTCAGTCAACAATATTGGTTATGGGAATGCAGTTAACATGAAATCACAAATTCAAATATATCTGCGCTGATGTAATTGTAATGCGTTTGTGAGCAGCAAAATTAAAAACCACTTAAGCCCAAGGCCGTCTGCGCGCTGCATGAAAACACGCATAAAGCACAACACACAGAGGAATCGGCGAACAAAGTGAGCAACAAGTGCCCAAGAGGCCGATGTAATTAATCACCATTGATTATAGTATTTGTACCAAAAAGGCCAGCGGCTTCCGGTCGCATCTTAAGAAGTTGAAAATGATTTCTCGACGCACAATTTCCACAGACATTGAAAATACTGGGAAAATACGCTCAGCGTCAAGCAACGAATTTGAAAATATTTCATTATACATTCTAGCACAGCAATAAAGCAAGGCTGCCTTAAGCCAAAAGTAAAAAGTACAAAGCATTTTTTAATAAACTAAAAAGAAAGGTGTTAAAAAGTAAAAATTGTGAAACTCCCACCAAGCTCTACGCAGGGTTGCACGCCACAAGACTTTCCATGCGGTAATAAATCAAAACGCTCAACCTTTAAGCGATGCACTTAGCACACACACACATGCATCCGAGCTTATTAGTACGAGCACAGGGAAACTTCAAACGAACAGCGGCGTATGAGTCTTCAGGCTGCGGCCGATTGTTTCTTTTGTTGGGCTTTGAAAGTGCGGCAGAACAAAGAACGGCCCAAGCTGTTGGGTTTTCTCAGGGTCTCGCACTAAGTGAAGTAACAATAAACGTTTTTGGAGTGCATTGAGGCTGTGCCGTGAACACGAACGGCTGTGAGATAGTGACTGGTGTTTGCAGCAGCTCGGCTAAAATTAACAGGTGTAATGGAATAACTTTCGGGAATGGATAAACGAGCTCAAATACAATCGATGAGCGCAATTAGTGCTTCCGAAAGTTATTTACAAGTAAAATTTATAATCCAGTTGTAAGGCTTTCATGATTTCCGATCCAAAGTTGTTTGATAAAAAGCTAGAAGAAAGTGTTGTTGTAAGTGCGAAGTTAGCAAAATTTCGTCTTTGAGCATCATACCTGATAACTCCTAAACCACAACTGGGGTCCAATTTTATATAAAGGCAGATCCGTACAGTATACACATACCCACAAATATACAAACACATTGATTTTCCTCAAAGAAAAGAGAAAACCATTGACGTTAATACGACTTGTTTTTGGGCAGACATAATGAGCCCACCGAATTTCGTTTTTCCGGTTCACATTTTCGCATAAATTTCACAACGAACACACATCAGCTGCTCACGAACATACAAACGCACACACGCGCGCACAAAAGCAATTACAATGAAATTGTGAACACAAAAAAAAACACTTTTGAGCAGCTAATGAAGCTTCAATGCAACGCTGAAATTATAACGCAAATGATGCACACCATCAAATGTATCGACAGCAACAACAACAACTGAGCAACTAAGATTACTAAAACCCACAAAGCGAAAGTGAAGGTTTTCTTGGTCGGCGAAGTACCTGCAGACCTGTAACTAGAAACGGTACTTACATACCTCAAACTTGTTGCTTTCATTTTCACTCGGAAAGCCAAAGACGGAAAATGCAGGTCCAATTAAACCGCCGACTAGCGGACAAGCAGCCAGCACACCTCAGAAGAAGCCAGCAAGATCGCTCCATAACTAACCTATGCTACTAAGCCGCCAGCCGCAGCGGCCCACAAGCTCCAGCGTTCGCGCGTGGCGGACCGTTAAGTCAACAATTGATAAGCGACAGCCAACAAGTGGCGCGAGCGTACAACAACAATGCTCACAATGGCAGCGCGAATCATTGGCCAGCCGGTCAACCCTTTCCGCTTCTCGGTACACATATTAGCCAGCGGATTTCGTGCACACTTTTCATAGCGAAGCAACCACAACAACAACAACAGCAATAGCAACCTCAAATAAGAGATAAATGCAGAACAACCAACTATAACAACAATAACCAACCACAATGTACGAATAATGTTTTCACACATGCGCGGCCAGTCAGTGCGGTTGTTGTTGCTGTTGTTGTCACCATTGACCACGCTAGCTTAGGCCGCGCCGTGCAAGCTCACTTGTGCAACTGCAGTCTGGCGGATTAGCGCTGCTAAGCTGTCGCTGCTGCCTTTCCTGTTGCGGTTTCTAAACACACACACGCAGACACGTGTATGCAAGGAGCTGAAGTTGTTTGTTGTTGTTGGTTTCTCTTTCGTGTATTTGTTTGCTTTGCTGAGGTGTCTGGGTCAGTAGTAACAAATTGTTGCTGCTTGACTTGTTGTTATTGTTGTTGTTGGCTTTTGGCATACTGCTGCTTGTTCGCCCGTTGTTGGGGCGCTGAAGAAACTAATGACCTTAGCCACCACACTTCGGTCGCAGTGCGGCCAACACCGTTTCGTGCGCCCCAAACAAGCAAATGAATTTGGCACCCAAAACACACAAATCCACACACACACACACAGCGAAAAACAAAAGCAAACGAATTGGGAGAAATAAAAATTCCGAAAGATGGTGAAGCTGGCAGCTGGCAATTGGCATTGGTATGTTATCAAAATTTCATGCATCACGCGGTGCCAGAAAACTC
Source organism: Bactrocera zonata (assembly GCA_037783105.1). Taxonomy (NCBI): domain Eukaryota; kingdom Metazoa; phylum Arthropoda; class Insecta; order Diptera; family Tephritidae; genus Bactrocera; species Bactrocera zonata. The sequence goes on from JBAWJQ010000997.1 coordinate 683,654, forward strand.
TCTCTTTTCAAGTCAATCGCATCCAGCAATAAGGTGTCTTTCTAAACCAATACAACCACAACAACAACATCACGCTGAAAATGGGCGGTCACAGAAACAATAAAAAATATTGTTGACCCGTTATGGTGGAAAGTAAACGAATAAATATAAGAAGCATTCGTCATTAGATTCGAATGAGCTTTGACGGAATTTACAGAGCTTCTTTAATTTTCAGCACTTAAGGGTGGCTATCACTCCGAATTTATTCCATGAACTTTGTTTGGTTCCGATGACTTCGCCTGAGAGGTCTCGAGAGCTAAAGTACAGCCAAGAAAAACCTCTCAAAAATGCAAACGGGAACATTTTCGGATTGACATTTTCTCGATTCTTAATTCTACTAAATTCTTAAAAAGATTCAAGACCATGAAATCACCGAACAGAATTATGTAAACAAATAGAAGGTTATTGCCAGACTCAAAACACTTTGCCAGCGACACCAAATATTAATAATTAATACTTACCATGCGACTCCGTGACCGCCTCCTGTTCCTCAGCAGCTTTTTTGTTCTGCTGCTGTTGCTGTATTTTCTGCTCCCTCTCCTTGCGTTCCTCATCGGACCACGAGCAATGCACGGCACCGTCGCGATGCAAGTTCAAATTCTCAATACCCTCTGGTATCTCCAGATCGTTGAAGATGTGCCTCTGCCCAGCAGCAGCCACCTGCCGATAGAGCACCATGAATTGGTACAGCAGCGCCCAGGCCTGCTCCTCGGACAGCGGTGACTTGAATGAATCCAAAATTTCCTTCAACGTCACACAGTTCTCCGGATTTGTGCAGAGACAAACGGGCGGTGGCATCGGCACCACTGCGTTTGTGGTCGCCGTAGTGGCGTTTAGTGTGGAGCTACTGCTGCCATTGCATTTGCCATGAAGCGATTGCTCGCCCTGGTTGCTGTCCGGCGACGTCGAAAGGAAGCCCTCCTCCGTGTCGGAGTTGATGGTGAGTACGGGCGCCAGCTTCTTATTTACTTCCAGTCCAGCGTGGAGCTTCATGGTGACCGCATCCGTGTACGTCTCACCCAGGCGGCTGTCCACACAGACACCGCCACCACCGCCACTGTCGTCCACCTTCTGGCTGTTCTTATTGGCGTTATTGCTATTATTTTCCTCAGTCATAATTGTGATATCGAAGCACTTTACTTTTGTTTCAAGTAATTGTGTTTAGTTGGGTTTTACATATAAAGGGTGAATCGCCGTTCGTTCGATACGTAATCGCTGGGTCGCTCGAGACGGTTCACTTTCGGAGCACACAAATTTTTTTCCTGTACGCAGACACACATATATAATTTCTTAGCACAAAATTTTACACTAACACTTGTGGTCAGGTTTCTCACAAACATTTTACTTTAGCCTCAATGACATTCTCTAATTTCGGTGTAATCGTGGGTCTACTACGTCAGTCAGACCGCCCGACTTTGTACAATATTCAAATGGGTTGTTGCGGTTGTTGTTGTATTGCTTATGTCTATTATTATTATTGTTGTCGTATGATGGTCGATTTGGTATAGAATTTATGCACCGCTTCACGAATAAAAGAGAACAAACAAAAATTTTCACAAAAATCAGACAAAAAATCAAATCGAGTTTGGAAATAAAAATGGAATTTTCATAAAAAATATTTATGCAGTTATTTTTCTGTTCACTGAACACAAAAAGCAATCGAAATTGTTTCCAAAAAATTACTACACAAAAACACTGCGATAAAGTAGTTGCGCAAGGTTTGTAGTTGTTGTTGGTTTTAATGTAGTTAATAATTTTACAATAGGCAGTTTGTCAATTTAGATTAGTTTTTCGGCTTTGCCGTTGCCTTGCTGTTGTTTCGGTGTTGTTTTAGTGTTCTGCTTCCATTGGAATATTTATGAAGTCCGTTAGTTGGCGTATGATTCACGATGAGACGCGTGAATGACGCCCGCAAAGCCTCAACGTCGTTATCTATTGCGAACGCCCCTAGTTAATGAAGGTTGGGTGCGCAGAATTTTCAAATGCGAAATTTCGCAGCAAAAGCGATTACTTTTGATTAAAAATATATAATTATCAGAATATTGGCGAGCAAAAAGTCGCAAAATTGTGAAAATAATAAATGAACAGAACACAAACTTTAAAATATTTAAAATTTAATAATTTTCGAGCTTGAAATCAAATATAAAGAAATAAGTGCTGAACTCAAAAAATTACGACAAAAACTATATTTTCTTATTAAAAATTATTTTCTCAAAAAAAAAAAAAAAATATTTTCTTAAAAAAAAAAAGATTTTCCTTAAAAAAAATATTTTCTTTAAAAAAATATTTTCATTAATTTGTGAATATAATTTACGCGAAAACAAACATATATTTTCATTATTATGTTTTGCCATACAATTTTCAGCAATGCACTTTAAAAATATTTTGCTTTAAATTTATCGATTTTCCTTGAGCATGTCCTTGTTGCGTCTGCAATGTCCTTAAGTTCGTGTTGAGGTTTTCATTGAGCTGTCAGTGCTTGGCGTCACTTTTGAGATTACCAGCGATAATGTTTAATATTTGCAATGGAAACACCAAGTGTCAGAAACGTAGAAAAAACCGTTGTAAGGCAACGAAAACCAACAACAAATAACAAACAAAGCGTTCATGCCACATATCCTGACAGCTGTGGCGACTGCACACTCATATCCGCAAACGAGCGGACACACGTACTCGAAGATACATAGTATCCACGGGCAACCTTGAAGTATTTGAGCTTGTCAATTTCGCACTAAGCCACACACTTTTTTGCCTGCGCGTATTTGCAGCTATTTCGCTTTTGTAATTTTAAACACTTTTTCGAAATTTAAATTCCCTTTACAATTTTTTTGCTCACATTTCGCACTCGCAACTTTAAATTTTAACGTATATAAATATGTGTATGTGTGTTTGATTTGTTTCACCGATTGCATAAACGCTTACTTTGAGACTTTCCTCCAACGTACTTTCTATAATTAAATTCTGATTTGCCTTATCTCGAGCACAAATTTATTTATTTGTTATTTTCGCCTGATTTCTTCAACACTTCAATGTATCAATCCAATATCGCTTAGCGTTTCCGTGACACTTGTTTAATTCCAGAATGACCGTTTGCTACTAACGTGCCTTCAGCGAGTTACTAGTCGAGCAGTGCGGCAAATGATTTGTTCGCTCGCAAAAGAGCGGCGCCGCGGAGCGTACGCGAGCGCTAAGATAACGAAACTTGAGCAAGTCTCTCGGTCGTCTGGCCAACTCAACGAAGAATATGATGGCAGAGACAGGTAAACAAAAAATACTCGTATTTATGGTTTTGTTTTGATTCCGATATTCGAGCCGGTAGCGGTAGAGTATTTCGTTCAAGTACTGTTTTGTTTTAAAGCGTGAGTGCGTACATTTAAATTGCATAGCGGTCGGAATGGAAATTTGGCTTATGTTAAATCTTAAACTTTTTTATTGCTTGTTTTATTAGAAGAAACCATTTCTCGTTGCCATTTTTGGAGATGCTGATGGGTCCACATAAAATTGTTATGTTGTAAAATACATATTTCTTCCGAAAGCGAACCAGTCCCCCACTTTTTGAGACATCAATCTGAAATATTAAGCATGTCCTTTTGTCTTTAAAAAATGGTCATTTGTTAAAACCGTTAAAATCGAACCATTATAGAATATACTATAGCTGCCATACAAACTGATCGATCAAAATCAATTTCTTGTATGAAAAACTTGTTTATTTGATCTCCTCAAAGTTTAGTATTGATTGACGTCTGAGGAAATGCCACTGTAATTACATAAAACAGTTATGGCTTTGTCAGTACAGGGTTTGTCCGGAAAGTAATAGGACTGATTTTCTTCTGCGGCGACTGTACTTCGGAGCGTGTGCGCACCGACTGGATTCGATAAAGGGCGCTCTCAGCTAATCAACGAGCGGCTGGTCAGTTGTCTCCGAGCATCTGGAGAGTCAGGACAAACTTTTTCGCGAGACGTGTTTCTGTAAGTGGTGCAAGCCGAAAATGCAACGTTCGTTGGAGTAGATGTACTCGATTAAATTTTGTGTGAAACTCGGTAAATCTGCGACAGAGGCTTTGATATGATCAAGCAGGCTTTCCTAGACGTTGTTTTAGCAAAAAGTGGTGTGTTTCGGTAACAACAGAACTTTTTGGAACCTTTTTGCCGGGAAGAGGTCGCTGATGGAAGAGCAAATCCAAAGTGAAAAGATGCTCATTATCTTTTTTGACATCAAAGGCAACGTCCATCACGGATTTGTACGTCCTCGATAAACCGTCATCGCCAAGTTTTACGTGGAAGAGACTTAAACATTGCAGCCGATTAGTTGCGCCACGACAACGCTCCGGCTCACACCGCCTTTCTTGTGAACAGCTACTTAACCAAGGCCGGCATCCCAAGGCTTCCGCAGCCGCCGAGGCCGATGAAAGGCAAGCATTTTGAGACGATGGAGCTTGGGTTCCCTCAGCATGCACCTAGGGTATTCCGGAGACTGCCTAGCAGAGCTGGATCGACGCAGAAGGAGCCTATTTTCAAAGTTTTTAAAGAATTGTAACGACTGGTGCAATAATTTTTTTTAAATCGATTCAATCCTATTACTTTCCGGACAAACCATGTAATTGTATATCTTAATTCCATATCTCCCGTAAATCGATGTTTTCCATATGAATTGATGCAGTTACTGTAGGTTTAGACGTTAGTTCTTTTTGCCGCCCAAACCGATTTTCGTTGCCGAGCAGATAAATATTAGGTAATCCAAAATATTTTTGTTCGCGCGCATATGAAAAGTACAAGAATTTGAGAATGCATTAAATTGTCCTCCTAAAATTAACAAGGACTTTGAATATTCAAATTCAGTCGCTAGAACAACAACAACTTTGAATATTCGAACGAAATGTCGAAAGGAAAGTCGCATGTAATTTAATCCGTTGTGTAATCGCCACAAGTGGAGCTCAGGCTGGCACAGAACCCATTTTTGGGGTAATTAGGGCAAGTTTGTAACTAATCGATGTCTGTGTGCGTACTTGTATATGAATTAATCTTGTGTAAAGCACAGGAAGTTACTTTTAGTGCACTCCCTTCTTTGGTTAATCAGCTTTGCCGCACATCCCTTATTATTCGAACATACTTCAGCAAGGGCAATTATAGTTAATTGACTGCCTTTGAATTCATTACAGTCAATAAATTCCCTGAAACCCATTAATTTACTATTCCCCATCGCATACTTTCACGGCAGCTCCAAGAACAACTTGTCATTCGAAATAAATCAGTAAACAATAAAGGCACAAGCCACAGCGATTGCCTCAACGGCGATTGTCAACCAGGGAACCCTGCTGCTTATTGCCACAACTGTACAAGTAGACAATACGATATTAATTTCTAATGATGATGCATGATCGCCAGCGGTGGCACGTTAGCGAGTCACCAATGAGCTGAAGTCAAGTAAGCGAAAAAATTAGTTATGAACAATGTGGCAAGCGCGTGTTGCACACGTTGCAAGTATTGCATTAGAGAAATAAATTGGTAGAAAAAGAGTTGCAGTGATGCATGAGTCTGCGTCGCGCAGCGAAATTATCGACAACTGCCACATGCCACCATAGCGCCAATTGTGTCGCCGCTGAACAACGCCAACAATGCCATCATCATCTCTGGGGAGACATTAGAAATTGCCGCTGATGATGCTGCTGCTGTTGGCGAAACACGGCGGCATGTTGCACGCTCGGCTGTCATTAAGCTATGCTCATTGCTGTTACCTTTTTTATTGATGTTGTTGTTGGTGTTGCCGCTGGCGACGTCAACTTATTATTAATTTATGCATTTGCCAGCTGCACGTGCGCGTCTAAGCGACAGCCCAAGTAGCGCCGTGACCAAAGCTCTTGCCCGAAGACGCACGACGAATGTCTGTTTTTGTTGTTTCTTCGTTTCTTCTGGTGCAGCCGATGGCACTGGCAGTGATGAAGAGCTAGTTAAGCGCAATCTCTATGAGGAAAGATGAGTGCCAACAGCTTGCAACAAAGTACATGTTGCACATAAAAATATGGGATATTGGGAATCTGCCACGCTTTACCGTTAATGAATAAATGGTCTCGCTGTAATTGAATGCCGATCTTTATCGGCGCAGTTGATTACATAAAACGGTGAATTATGAAGAAAACAAAAATCTTGAAGCCTAAACAGAAAAGAGCGTTTTGCAGGACGTGCCTGGGGAGCCGAAGCTCTTTCCGTTTTTAGTAATTTCATAGCTGAATGTTTGCAATCTACGGCATCTGAGGTACACTACGGACTACACCAACAATGACACTGAATGCCATATTAAACATAGCATAAGTGGGCATTGCTGGCTGGTGTATTGCTGCGAAGTGCGCTGTAAGCCTTAAAGAAGCTGAGTTTGAAGGAAGAGGCGCAGTGTGCATTTCACAGAAGGGTCGAAACTAGTAGGGAAAGTACAAGGGAGAGTTTTCTGTAAGGGCTCTTCGTCAATCTTTGCTTTGGGCTATCGTACCACTGCAGTGTTTTTCGGGTAGAAGTGGTTGCTCTCAAGGTGGCGGTAGACGGAGCACTCACTCTGAGCTCGTCAAGCTCTTCATCATCAGGCTCGTTTGGGTTCCTGGTCAGAGCGGAACTGCAAACCCGATGAGCTAGCCAGAGAGGCATCGGAATGGAATCGAGTTGGATATCCATTGACACTTCTTGCGTTCTAGCACTGGACCAACGACGACGACTGTAAAACCTCACTTCACTAAAAATTCTGAAAACTTCACCGGGCAATGCAATGCTTAAAATTTAGAGAACAAGGCAACGCACAATGGGTAACGAAACCGAAATTAGTCAGCAACAGCGGCAAGCGAGAGCTCGGCTCCGTCACACAAGTGCAGCGATGCGCAACGCTGCTACAAATTGGGGCGAATGAACGAACCCAAAATCAACAAAGAAACAACAACAAACCAGACAAAGAGCGATTTAACTTTTGGAATCATTTGTTGAGCCCTAACAGCGGCTCAGTTGTGTTTATTGCATGTGTGTAGGTGGTTGTTGACAGCTAAACCCATGACGAGATGTGTGTGGCTGTGTGTGTGTGTGTGTGTGTGTGAGGTATTAACGCTTGGTGAAGTTTTGCCGACTGATATTGGTTCATAGGAAAAAACTGTATCACATTGTGTACCCCCCTCCTCCGGGTAAGGCTTTGGTAACACATGTTTCAAAGCGCTTATGACGCTGCAAAAGCAACAACACACAGCTTATACCATAACAAATCCAGAAATCAATGTGCGTATACAGCATGTTTGCCGCTGAGCCCCCTTTTGTTGTGCCACAATGTTGATTCCCAGGCACGACGAAGCGCTCGGCATGTGGATATGTGAAGCAGATAGAATGTAGCTGCGTTTCTGCTGCTGTGTGGCTTGGCGGCCTAAGTTGCACACCTCTAGAACGGAAGTGCATTTCCGCTCGCTGGGGAGCAAAGCTACGGCGGCTGAAGCTCCGAATGCCGCGTTTGTGTTGCAACGATGCTCTTCTAAATCCGTAGAACTTTACGCTTTAGCTCTAAATAGTTTGAGCAGCATTTGTAAATGTAAAAAAGTGTGGTTAAAAGATTATTACCAGTAGTATTGACAGAAACGTGTTAGCTTGTAAAGGAACTAAAGGAACTTGTACAGATGTTTGTTCGATTCGCCACTCTCAAAATTGTGCCAGCTAATAGATCATAAGCAGTGTTTTTGTGAAGGACAATTCTTTGGCGCCCAATGCCAGCCTTTTACTTTTCACAGTTGTTCTGAAACTACTCCATATTTGGCAAGCGAACGGCAACTGTTGCACGCTGACCCAGTACTGAGCCCAAAAAAGAACAAAAAATATGCCAACACCGTCTCCGGTCTTTGGTGAGGAGCGCTGAAAGCAGCGGAGCAAAAAATGCAAAGTTTATGCTCGAAAATAAAAGAAAAAGCTCGCAAAACACAGCTCAACAACGCTTAATTTGTTTCACGCTTTGTTGCACACTACACTTGCGGATTTGAGGGAGCAAGAAGAAGAAAAACTTTACTTTAAATTAAACATGAAAATTCATACAAACACACACACACGCAAGCAAATGTATTGCACACCATTTTTCGACATGCAAATGTCTTGTTATGGTTTTTGTTCGACATTTTCTGAGCAGCGCCGCTTTATTTACATGTTGCCTATACCTATACCTGCGAAGACAGTGCCAGCGCTGAAGTTGCACCGTGCCTCACGGGTCTGCGTGTGCTGGCTGTCCGCGCCGCTGATGAGGAAATCGCCGTTTGCCGATTGTTAAAGGGCATAAAACTCCAACAGCACCGGCCTGCAAATATTTTATGGCGCTTGTTGTTGTTGTTGCTCGCTATGTGTGTGTGTATGTGTGCGTATGTTGTTGTCGTGCATTAATCTTGTTGAGCCACAAACGTAATTAGAGCCGAAAAACGTGAGCGCATTAAAATGAAAAACCTATTTTTGTGCGTCGCTCAGAGCATGAAGCTTATTAAAAGACTTAGAATCATAAATATATATATATATATGGACATAGCTAATTTATAATAACGGTAAATGCCACGAAATATTTCTTCATTTGAATAGCTTCGTGGTTCTTTTAATATGTGGAATGGCAAAACCAAAAGCTAAGAAATATGTATAAATGAAGATTGTAGAAATAGTGAGCAGTGAAGAAATCATAACATCGTCATCACTGATTTAAAATATGTAAGAATCTTAATTGGAGGTGTTGAAAGGGAATAAAAGCAATTGTTGGGTGATGATTTTTGATCTTACTGATTTGAGGCGAAGGCTCTTTATCCAAAAAGAGTCCGAAACAAGTAATAGTTGGAAGGGGACTGATCTGGGGAATATAGTATTTAAGCTGCAAAAGCTTTTGGCGTGTCGATACAATTTGTATGAGGTCGCTCATTACCTTGGTGAAACACTACAGCTTTTCTATCGATCAATTCTGGCCTTTTCTCTTTGAGTGCATCGACTCAATTTATTCAGCTGATCACAATATCTCTTGAGCTTTAAATTCTTGGAAATAACTCATTTTTCGTCGCCAGTGACAATGCGCTTCAATGGATAATTATTTTGACGTTTGAAAGGCAAGTCATAGTCGCTAATGCGAAGAACCGCAATTACTGATTTCGTTTTGTGAGAACATGAGGAACCTATAAACCCAGCTTGAAGTTATTTCTAGGCATTTTATGTGCCTGGGAACGGTCGCGTTAGACAAATTTTATATTTAAGCAACCTTTTGAGTTTTATTCCACGATTTACATCAATCAACGACATTATTTTACCTTCATCGGCTTCAAGAAGCCTTCCAGGACGTGGTGCATGCCCAAGATAGAAATTGCCTGAATGAAATTTTGTAAACCAATTTTGGCTTTGGCGTATGGTCAACACATCTTCCCGCACACATCACACATTTTTCGCCTTGTTTGAACCGCATTTTCACCACTTTGATAGTGAAATAGTAAACATGCCGAAAATGCTGTTTTCGATATTCCATCTTCGGTAGAGCACCAAACAAACACTGTTTCGAGAAAATTTAAGAAATTTTATTGCACACAATTCTATGGTAAGGCTGTTCAAACATATAACGGTAAAGCAGTTAAGTGTGAAGTTAGCTGCAATAGAAAATCATTAAGTTCAGTTATTTCCAACAAAGAAAATTACTTAGTGAACGACCCAATATATCTCCAAGAGTTTTAAGTGAGAAACTCACTGTTTAGTTTAAGTTTAGGTCTACTTTGCATGTTTTACCAATCAACAGGCGGATATGGCGCAGATGATTTCTACAACAAAGGCGCTGTCATCATGCCACATGGGACTATCAACCCTGCGGTTGCAGCCGTAAAACCAGCGGCTAATAACTACTCACCACTCATAAATGCAAAGTCAATAATTCCGTACTTTCCCGAAACGCCACTTACAGTATAACAGTATTTAAATAACAGTTAACGGTAATTGCTTACACTTTTACTCTCGTGCGCAGATATGTGCCCATATACATATGTGCATGTGCGGCTTAGCATGCCACAAATTGGCCAGAAATAAAAGAAAATCATTCGCTCACACTGGCACTTGCGGCTCATTTACATTTCCCATGTTTGTTTTTGCTTTCATTTTCATTTTCATTTCTAGTAAAGTTTAATTTGGAAAGCGATAAATAAATTTATTACGTAAAGAAAAAGAAAACTTCAAATTTTCCGCCTACAACATCGGTCATACACACACACACACACACGTACACTCTTACATATACCTGCACACATGCGCATATAGCAACACTTATAAAGACACGAGTGCTCATTGAAATTTCTTTATGAGCATTGTATAATAGCCAGCTGTGAGTTGTGGTTGTTGCTACTGCTGCTGTTGTTGAAGTAATTATAATAGCAAGTTAAATAATTGCCGATTAAAATTTTAATTAACTAATTTGTGCGCTTTAAGCAGCCAAAGTCAGAGGCAGCGATAAAACCGCAGCCGAAGTCAGGTCACAGTGGCAAAGTCTATGAAAGAAATGAATATGTAAATGCATGTGAGTGTGTGCTCAGTGGCTCCGGCAGGTTGTGGTGCTGAAATATTTAACTGTACAGAGCCAATTCGCAATGGCAGCCACACAATGTTGCATTGTTCAAATGTTTTACAGCACTCGTACATCACAAAGTCGTATGTTTGTATGTATTATATACATATGTATGAGTGCTCTAAGCTGCAGTAGTGGCTGCGCTCGATGAAATGTGATTGTGTAGCTCGGTCCATTCATAGTTTATGGCAAATGCGCAACCGAATTTAGCGGCTCAATCGCCTTGTGGGTGAATTTGCGGCCGGACCGTTGGTCATTTCGTCGCACTGTGGTGCAGAGATGTTTTGGAAATTTGTAAAGTGAACGAGGAATATATAAATGATTTGGTTTTGAGAGTTGGTACGAAAATTGAACCCTGTATTCTAGGTTACATATCTCAAGTCAAATTGCAATCAAAACAAGAAGAAAATCTAACTTCGGTCCACCGAAGCTGGAATACCTTTCACAAAAAATGAAGTATCCGAACAAGAAATTAATTCTAATCGTTTAGTTTGTATGATAGCTACATATATGACGTAGCGGTAAACTTAATAAATCCTGTTGTGGGTATAAATGTACAGGTAGCACTGAGTCGATTAAAAAATTTATTGAACCAATCGTTACAATTCCTCAAAAACCTTCAAAATATGCTCCTTCTGCGTCGATGCAGCGCGATTTCCAAGCATTGAAGGCGTCATAGAAGGTATTCTCTGGAATAACCTTGAGAATCGTCTCAAAATGCCTGCCTTTCATCGGCCTTTTCAATCAAGGAACACATCTGGGCTGTATGGCGGCTGGAAGCATTGGGATGCCGGCCTTGGTTAGGTAGCTGTTCACAAGAAAGGCGGTGTGAACCGGACCGTTGTCGTGGTGCAACTTCCAATCGGCTGTGATGTCTTGTTGGACCCGATTGACCCTTCACTTGAGTTTCTTGAAGACTTCCGGGTAAAACATGGCATTGACGCTTTGTCCAGGAGGAACAAACTCATGGTGAACGATGTTTTGATGTCAATAAAGACAATGAACATCGTTTTCTCATTGGATTTGCTCATTCTTCCCCTTCTTGGCCGAGAAGACGCCGACGTGGGTCACTCGGAAGGAGGCAATCTTGTCTAAGGATTGTACTCATCTGGGCCTGCTTGATTATATCAAACGTCTCTGTCGCAGATTTACCGAGTTTCACACAGAATTTAATCGCGTACCTCTGCTCTAACGAACGCTGCATCACAAACATTCCAGATGCTCGAAAATTAGTCCTATTACTTTCCGGACAAACCCTGTACAATAAGGTAAACAAAAAATAATAAGTTTTTTGTAACTTTAGTCCCACTATCGAGGCCTTTGCAGTTCGTTGCGAATTTCTTCATTGCCATCTTTTTGTTGTCATCCATCGTAATGTGTGCGCCCGAAGGTTTGAAAGATTGTGATTTCGAACATTTCTTTCGTTTGGCGAATTTAATTTTCTGAGTTTGAACTTAATAACGTTTCCTGTTATCCGTGGCAGCTACTGGAAGTTAATTTAGCAAACAAATTTTACTTTTTTCACATTGTCATCTTCGCTAAAAACAAAAAGCATCGCATTTTTAAGGTCAGTCCATAAGCTCGCCTTTCATTTCCTTTTCGCGCTCTTCGCCTGCTCGCCGCACCAATGACGCTGGCTTTGGTATCGTTCGCTTCTTTCGCGTAACTGCGGAATTGCACAAATTGCAGTGTTGCATAAGCGAAATTTAATCGCATCGCCAACCTATTTTCGGTCCCTTCGCGGCACACAGATCTGCCGATTTGCAATTATTACACGCTCGTATTATTTCGCCATTAGCACGTGATCCAATTTTATGCGTAAATGCAGGCGCGAGAACGCGAGTAAGTCCAACACACTTGTGCGACTGCAAGCGCCACTCTACACTACCACTTGCTGCACGGCGCGCAGGCGCACTCAATCGGTTCATTAGGGCCAGATGACGCTGGGCTGACCTCAAAAGCGGACGTGCGCTATTGTGTGCCTTCAGACGAGAAATTAATTTTTCTCGCTCATTTTGCTTTTGCGCTTCTGCTTGATTGCCGACGCCACTTGCAACGTGCCACAAACACACACCTGCCGCTGTCTGTTGCACACAAAGAGCGACACTTTCGAGACGGGGAAGGCAGCGCGTCTTCTAACAAAGCAATTAATATTCTTTGCTTTCCACAACGAAACTTGAAAAAAGGGCAAAAAAGAGACATGTGCGTCCGTGGCGGAAAATCAATTTGCCAAACAATCACCGGAAAATTGACTTTTGCTAATTTTCTTAGAAAGTTGCCTTTCAATGATGCATGTGTGTATATACGACGCTTCATGCTCTGCCATTTGTATGAGTGATCGTGTCGTCATAAATTCTGAACTATTAGTTACCATTGCGAAACTATCTTAAATGTGCGCTGCAAGCACCTGTTGCACATACAAACTCATTCGGACATAAATATTTGTGTCTATTAGCTTTTACAGCCACTTCCTGGGGCTACCCAGTAAATGGAACGGAATTATTGAGTGCTTTGCGTTTATTGCGCGACGATTGAAAGGTCTGTGATACTTCCTGTTTAACGGTAAAACCGGTTTCTTTTATACAATTCATTTGCACTCTTCGCCTTTAAGGGGAAGTAGTATTCGCTCCATGTGTCCGGTGGTTTTTGTTCGCCAAAGTAATCTAATGTCATTATTACTTTGGTAGCTCTAACTATTCTGGAATTTGGATTTTAAAATTGTGATTAAAAATTAATTCTGTCGAAATTGAGAAAAGCTCGCGAGTAGCAGAGAAAGCTTACAAATCACTCATAATAAATCTAAAATCGTAAAAGCATCGAAATAATGAAGTTATTAGCCACAGAGTAAAGAATAATTCGAGTGGGCTCAATAAGCTACTCTCACCTGCTGCTAAATTCCTCAAACTGTAGGCAATAATTGAAAGCAATTTTATTATACTATAATTTTATAGAATCAAGTCATAATCATACCCCCGATAAGCTTATAATTGTGTAATTATTCATTTAAGTGCATGGGGACTTGCCAGTGAAAAGTCTATGTTAATGAACTGAAACTAATTGGACATACAGATTGTGCCACAAACTCGAGTTTCTTTGAATCCACAAAAAAATTAGGAAAATTCGTTTGAAATCAAATTTATTGAGTGTAAAACATTATCATGCCCAGTTACTGAGTTAAGCCACGTCTAAATTTGTAAAAAATATTCTTTTTGCTGAGATGAATTTTTTAAGTTACTGTAAAACACACAAATAGCGCTCGTTGTATCAAAAATGTCAGACGTTACGATACAGTAGTGAGTCCTCCCAAGTCTAAGAGGCAACCTACGTATTATGGATGGGAAATGTTTTCTTCATAAACTATAGAGTTTCGATTTATGGAGTGAAATTTGGCGTATGATATTAAGCAAATTACTAACATTCTGCAAAGTGGCTCTAAATTTCTCCAAAACATTCGATATTTCACCATATCTTGCAACATTTTCTAGTTTTCCAAACCTCAATGTGGTCAATCATCATTTGGAGATTAATTTCTTTTTTTTTTGCGCTTTACTCGCCTCAAACGAATGAAATTAGCCTCCAAATAACGCAAAAGCAGCACCAACAAAAATAATATCATATAGCTGTAGAAGTAAGTAAGCCAACTGTGGGAACTCAATAAAAGATAACAAAAGTGAATTATCATTGCGCGGAATGCGCGACACAGCAATTGGCCTCAGTCATTACGGTGCGTACGCTTTTCGGGGGCAGCTGCGGAAAAAGCGAAAAAAGCCAAAAACAAGAAACTGGAGCGCTCAAAGAGTTGAACAAACCTAGCAAAATCGTCAAAACGAATCACTGAGCACAATGCAGAAAAACAGTTATATCACAAATTGCTCACGCATATACTCCTTTATATGTGTGTGTATGCCAGTGTACTATATGTATATGTTAGAGCAACAATTGTGCTTGCCGACAATGTCACACGTGTTATTGGTAGTTGTTATTGTATCTTTTTAAATGTCCATAGTCATTCCATAGCTGATTTGATGACCAGTAATAAGCGCTGACGTCCGAGCATTCATCAATGGGAAATTTTCCGCCAAGAATGGTACAAAAACCGCCATTAGCAGCCACAAAGAGAGGTAATGAGATGATGAGAACACAACAGAAAAAATATTGAAACATTAATAATTTCGGCAGTTAGTGAGGGCCTACCATTTTGCTGCCCTTTGACGCCTGCTTAAACTTTAGTCGAAACTTTATTAACCATCATATACCATACATTAGGGTGGATTATACCATACAAACTCGAATATTTCCTTTTTTTGGTACTTTGAAACCTCTTTTCACAGCTTAAACATTTCTAACAAAGTGAATCCAGGTGTGCGCTCTTAATGTAACGGCAAAGTCCTCCACCTAATAGTTTTCTATTTAGACCGTAAGAGACCATTTTATACAGCATCCTGCATCCTACAAAAACTATGAAACGAAATATTTTTCAAGTAGTTGGTCATTTTCATATTTTTACTCTTCATCAATGCTTCTCCCAAATCTGGCAGCACACTTTTCCAACTTTTCTCTTTGCAACTCATCGGAAAAGAATGTCTCCACGAGTTTTGCCCAATTTGAGGGCGTTCTAGTTGTGGCTTTTCGCACGCCGTCTGCCAGCCACCTGCTTCTGCGTTCACTCGTCTTCAGCTTCGTCTTCGTCGTCAGCTTCAGCTTTTAGTGTGTCGCGTTGTTTTTGTGGTTAATTTTGAAATGTCTGCACAATCAAGTAAAGTCATGGTTGACAGCACAGCAGATCTCTTGTTATTGTTGTTGTTGCAAGCACTTGTTGCAAACTGCCTGACAAAGTGTCGAGACATTTGACGCACATCGACTGTGACGCGAATTCACTCGCTTGCGTGTGAGCATCTGTGTCATGTGGTTTCGAAGCTTCTAATAAACGCAAAGCTGCTCTAGAATTTCACTGAATGAGTTCATTTAGTAGGTTGTGGAATAAGCAAACAAGCGTTTGTTTTCTATTTGGTAAGAATTCGACAACTGATCACCCACAAATGCATGCTTGTGTGTGAACACATCCGCTTTTGGAGTGTGTTGCAAGCGCTTGCTTCAATCATCACAACAAAGATTCGATCGAATTAAGTAAATCTGCTGCGCTCGGGCAGCTCCGAATTGGCTGAACTCGCTTTTAAGCGGCCGATTCACATGTACATACATACTCACACACACCCGAACGTATGCACTGGCCCAATGGTTGGCTGTGGGCAAAGTTCTGGGCAAGAGGTGAGGCTCGTTGCGCTATTTTGGATTTGCACTCGATATTCAACCTCTGCCCACGGTGGTAACAATGACAATAACAACAACACTCAAATAACGTCCGCAATCACAGCAGCCGACACCGGTGGCCATAAAATGCCAAAAGCGGCAGGTTCCCATTGAAATCGAGGTGCGCCACTTTGCATTCGGCCGATTCACTTTTACAAGTACACACACACACAGCCAAACGCTCGTCGCTCATGCTCTGGTGGGTGAAGTTTTATGGGAAAATGTGTGAAGTACATTAACACTCGCCGGCGCTGAGCTTAACTGCATTTGAACTTTTCGCGCACTTATGACAGTGCTGCCGGCCTTTTCGACTACTGGCTGCTGGCGTTCGTTTCCATATTAGCAAAGTAAAATAAAATTAAATGTGTGTTTTTAGAATATCTGCTTGTAAAACATTTTGTTGTTGAATTTGTCGGAGTCAGCAGCGATTGTTGTAAATATTTAATCATGAGAAACAACGTTAGGGTGCGCCCAAAGCGTACCAAAGAACAAAAAATAAAGGAAAACCATTTTGAACTTATTAAATCTTTGCGTTTGGGGAGTCGAGTGCGAGAAAGTTCAGTGTTTATTAAATATTTGAATCTACCGAATTTTAATTCAAAAAGACGAAACTGAGAATTCATATTCGGTTGTTTATTATGTGAGTTGGTATAGTGGCTTTTTAACGACCTAGACCTTTGGTAGGCTTATTGCGATATCAGCGGGACCAAAGTCTCCTCGCCCTATTGGTTTACCTCTAAATCACCCCGTGCTTTGCATCTGCGTAATGTCCGAGACATCGTCAAGAAACCATCGACCGATAGTTGCTACTCTTTTCCTATATAGAGTCTTATATTCGCATAGGAGATTTTTAATAAGCTCCTACTTTTCTACCTTCTGAGAGCTTCTGCACTAGTCGTTATATGGCGGTCCTAGCATATTGTCAAATCCGCCCAGACAGGATCCCGTTAGTACTCCCACAAGATTTCTTATATCATTTTTTTTAAATATGAATGCGGCCCATATTCCTACGTACTGTCTGTTTGAGCACGTTAGAGATTGATTCCACCAGGACTCAATTAGGTTTATAACATATTTTTCGTTTAAATATCTGCAAGTTCTAGAGGAGGGAGTATAATTATAGAGTGACGCCTGTTCTGGCTAGTTCATCTGTTTCACAGTTTCCAGGAATATCACTATGTTCTGGAACCCTTTGCAAGTTTATCGTGAAATAGAATGTTAGATTCCTTAATAGACCGAGGAGGACTTTCACTAACTTTGAGGAAACCCTAAGAGCCATTAACAGCTTTAACAAATACGCTGTGAAAACTCGAGACTACATTCTTGGATATATGTAGTTTGGGGTAATCTTTCACGAAATTCATTATTAATTTAGCTTTTAATCGCATTAAAGTATGAGCAACTTACCAGCAATGTTAAAGTCAATCAAAGTCCGCTGAATACATAATTTATTGGTCACACATACACATACATAAACACTGCAACGTGTAATTGCGTTTATGTTTAACAAAGCACCCAAATTGATGGCAAACGGAAGCCAATAAACAGTTACTTGTCTACTTGACTGCAATTAAGGTGATCCATTGCGATTGGGCCTTAGAATGACGAGTGTGTCTAATATATGCATGTGTTGCAACATGCTTAAGTAACGGCTTGTGTGTGTTTATGTGTCAGAATGTGTTGAAGTCTTGCGAATTCACAAAAGATAAATTACAGTGCTACAAGACAAATTAGCGGACAGACAAACCTGCAAATTACCATACTTAGACGCAACTGCTCTTTGGCGCATGTGCGCATGTGTGTGTGTGGCATTACTCACAAGTGCAAACACAGCATGCAGACTCTGACATATGAATCATTCAACCACCAAAATAGGTTCGTTTTTATATTTGTTTACTCGAGAATTGGCACCCACACTGGCCAGGGATTAAGATTTCTGCTCCGAAAGCGCCAAAAGTGGGATGCAGTGACCAAAAGACGCGGCCATAAAGTGAGGTAACAACTCAAAATAGAGTTGCTACAGCTATCATACACACCCATCTGTTATTATTATTTGTTGTGCGGCTTTGTTGTGATCCCGAGAGTGTGTGTGGGTGGTGCTTTTTGCAACTCTGTATGCAAATATGTATACGCATGTATACATATATATATATATGTACGTGTTTGCGATCAATATACATATATGTCATATGTCATACATACATACGAACGTTGAAGACAACTTTTCTTCTTTCGGACCAGCTAAACAAGTTGATAGCATTCGGATGCCTCGATGTGTGAAATTTATGCACGCCTCGTGAATTTATTCAGCCATATGGAACGCTTAAATTGAAACCGGGAAGTATTTTCTAGGAATCTAATTCGGGCAAACTATTTGGAACACAAAAAGTATGAAGTACTCCAAAATGTCAGTAAATGTTTATAACCGGAAATGCGATCTCGAAAATGGCGAAGACGCTGATTCACTTTCATCAACACAACTCACAACTTCATCTCAAAGTTTTACGCTTTTTCATGTTACTGAAAGAAGGTTTTGACATACGAGTGCTATTTTTGTTGTTTACAGTAACTTAAAATATTCATTTGGACAAAAAATGGAATTAAGTCGCGATTATTATACTCTTGCAACATGTTGCTAATGGTTTTGTTCATCTAAAGGTTGTATGTATCACCCAAAACTAATCGAGATGATCAGGATGACGAGAAAAGTTGACTGTCTGTCTGTCCGTCCGTCTGCGTAAGCTGTAACTTGAGTAAAACTTGATTGAAAAATATCTCGATGAAACTTGGTGTTTGGGTTTCCTTAGTACAAGAGAAAAATCGAGTTCGTATGGGATATGCAATTGAAATTCATAGAGAATACTTTCCTGATAACAGAATCTCTGTGTATAAAAAATGGATGGAATCGAGTCAATACTTCCCTGAGCCCCCATATACCTACTATAAAGATTTCTGAACTTTCCAGTAACTTTGCTCCATATGATTGGTGGCTAAATGTGAGACACCTTAATGAAAACCAGGGAACGTTTTTTTAGAATTGTGGATTTACGCGTTTGAGCCCGAAAGTAAACAGCAGTCGACTGTATGGGTGATGAGTCGAATACAACAAAGGTTGTTAGCGCAAGAACCACTTCCAAGCAAATGGTTGCCTGTTTTTTTTAAAAACTGGACATGTTGCAACCATACCACTAGAACAACGAAGAACAGGAAATTCTGGGTGGTTTACAACCAATTGTTTGTAAGTTGTTTTTCAAGAAATCAGGAAAACCAACCGCCGAAGACGGACCACTCGTCACCACCACAATGCGAGCTCTCACACATCGATTGAAACAACAGCATTTTTTAACACTCAAAACACCGATTTCGATACCTGAAGAGCCGATAGATGCGTTCAGAACGCATATTTTAGAGTTAGCTCAATCAAAGGACAGGTCTAGTGCTAGTCCATTGCAATTTCATTGAGATATCATAATTCTCCTAGTTTATAAATCATAAATCTACTTCTGCCAACTTTGATATTTCCATTTAAAGGTTTCTAATACTATTATGTTCTGTTTTGCTAAGTAAGCTTTGAAAATATGGTGTAACGCAATCGAGGCGAACCTACGCACAGTTTGCATTAATTATTTCGTTTACACTTCGGTAAACATATCCTCCTTCTGAGTTACTATTTTGTTTACGTCCACTCCAAACTGCGGCGATCAAAGGTGGCCGCAATTATCGTTTGTAGGCCGTGTTTTGACATAATACATATGCACATAAATGAGGTGCTAACAGTGCGCGTGCGCAAGCGCTGAGTGAACCGCGTTGAAAATGTCAGCAGAAGAAAAGTTGAATAAAACCATCAAGTGTCTTTGTTGTTGGGTTGTTGGGTTGTTGGCCTAATCCGACACATTGTTGTCATAATGTTCAACAGATCGCCGGCTTTGCTGCTGCCTTTCGATGCAGTGGGCGTGGGATTGTCTTCTAAAACGGGTGTGGGCTCAGCAAAGTGACTTACGAATGAATAAAGTTATAAAAAGGGGAGTGAAATAACTGTACATACATACATACATACATTTGTAAGTAAATGCAAAGGGAACTTGTTGCTTGAAAATATCAAATAATTATGCAACAACAAGAGAAATCAAGTTCTTAGAATTATTACTTTGTGACACAGCTTCATTTTAATTTTTTGTACAATTTTTATTTCACCTCCTCCACGACTTCCTCTCTTTCCGTTACTTTTGAAGCTTTGTCGGCTTTAAACCAACGTCGCGCTCCTTTGCCCGCCCAATGCTCCGACCTATACCAAACCTATAAACCGACCAACACACTGCGCTGCAATGACAACAACAACCACAGCAAAAGCAACAACCACAACATCATCTGCAAAAACAAAGCACGAGGCTCGAAATGCGGCACAACGCCTCAAATGAGGCATGAAAAAATTCACAGTCACATTTAAGCGAAACCACCAAAGCTGTTGACCCACTTAAATGTTGCAAGTGGCAATAACAACAACAGCAACAGCGACGAAAAGCAAAAGCAATCGATATGCATGCCACACACCTTTGAAAGTCCCGCAATGGAGGCTTGTGCTGCGCGCACAAAGTAAACCAAATGCAACAGCGCCAACCCGTTGCACGTTGCACGCTTGTCCTGAAGCGTTTCTTGCGCCTTTATGTTTGCTTTTCAAAGGTGGCAACTGGCAACAGAAACGAGTACTCCCAAGCCAAGTTCCTCAAGTGTTTAATGCACTTTTATGTGCTCAGCGGGCACACACACACACAGTTCTAGCGACGCACATGCACAGAGCCTCACTAATACATGTATAAATTAGCGCGAGGTCTAAAAAATATGTGTTGCATGCAACATGCATGGCGGCGCTGCGTTATTTGGTGATGCTAAATGGGCTTTCAGAGACTTGATAGTTTCTTGTTGTTTTTGTTGTATTTAGTTTTTTGTTTAGAAAACGTCCATAATTCTGATGATTTATTTGTTGCGTTTGAGTTTTGTGCCAATGCGTTAGGCGTAAATTGGTCAAGGAGGCAGTAAAATGTAAATGTTTTCACATCATTTTACATTTGAAGGACCCCATTTGTTGCTGGGGCTTTTTCAGAGGACTTTATATTTCAGAATTTCCTTTCATTCCCAAGTCCAGTTAGTCTGGTGTTAGGTATGAGCAGCTTGTGTCGACAGTTTTGCCGATGCCCCTGTTCCACGAGGAAATTCTTTTTTCTAAAATGATAAGATTGGTTTACTTTAAGTGATGGGCATGTCCATCTATCTAAAGAGAAACATTTGCACTGTTATTCAGAATAATTTTTAATGAACACTGAGAAAACTTCAACCTTTTGACCACTTGAAAAAGTCAAAGAGGCTGGATGAAATAAAATCTGCTGCATGGACACAGAGAAATCATGGAGCTGTGAGACTTCTTACCTAATGTAGAATTTTGGGTGGCCATAATTGACGATACAGTAAAGTGACTGTCTTACAACAACAAACCTGCTGTTAATTTGCTTTTACTTGAGCCGTTGGTAGACTGAAGGGTTAAATGTTGACCGCACGAAATGTTGCAAGTGAAAGGTGGTTGCAGCAATGTGCGACGAGTCATTAGAACGAAGAGCCATACCACGCAGGTATCGAGTTAAGTATTAAAAAACACAGATTAGACCATACTGGGTTTCAGGGAAAGATAAATGTTCCGAGCATTTTCTTTAGAGACCACAAGATATACACTAACAACAACAAATGCACTAACAATTACAACAGACAAGAACACTGTTAATAAACAATGCGTAAATCACACCGCTATTAGCTGCTGCATGCTGCGTCTAATCGGTCGCAACGCGCTTTGAAGCCGCCACTACAATGTGCCGAGCAGTGTGAAGCGGCTAATGATTCTTTGATGCAACGTCTATTGCTCGGCCAGTGCTATCTGCGCCGACTTGAGTGTGTGAAACTCGTTCGCTTTGTCGTGCCGTAGGTGCCGCCTCGGCATGGCTGCGTAATTGAGAATCTGCCAGACAAGTGTCAACTACGTGAATGTGTGGATGCCACAGTGATTTGTGGCCAGCAATTTGCAACTGTGATGCAGGGATTAGCTGTGGCGACATTAAGTTTTACGGTCTATGATTTTTTCATTAATAACTTGCTCTTCCTCAACGGCGCGATTAGACACAGGCTGCCGCGATCGTAAGGAAGCTTATGGGTCCCGCGATAAGCGCCCGAAGTGGCCAATAAAAAATAAATCGTCGTTAATTGCCTGGCGCGCATGGACCGCCGGCTGAAGCATGGGAAATTTCGTGTTGCGCTTGCGAAATGCCGAGGTTAAAAAACTGTCGTTAACGAGAAAATCTTTGCGATTACGACAAAGCAAAAACAACAACAGCAACTAATTTCCACAATTATTATTTTAGTTGGTGACAACACATACAGTTATAAATAATATTTGGTTGAAAAGGATTTTTATCGCTTTCAAATGTTTACAACTTGCCACCAGTTGCGCCCCGCATACAACGAGCCGTGGAAAATGATTCTTCGAGTTTCGCAATTAAACGTATGACAGCATCCTGCTGCACCAAATAAGGTCCGGAAAGTAAAACCAAAAAACCTGCATGCCCATGTGTGGACAACAACCTTCAGTGCAATTACACGCAAGCAGGTTAATGGAGCAACTTTCTTCGAAGGCCGACGCAGCCGCGCACGTCACGGCGACGAAATTGGGCAAACACAGCGCACCACAAATAATTCCAAAGTGTGTGTGTGCTCTGGGAACAACCGCCGCCACCGCTGACGCAACTGCCTGCGATTGTGTGGCAAGTGTGGCAAGTGCGGCATTCCGCCAGCGACTTTCATTTCCAATGGAACGCGCCCATCAGAATGCGCGGCTGTGACGTGTTGTCTCGCCAAATCAGGTTGCAAGTAGACGTTGAAAAAACAGGAAAAATAATACACGAACTCACCCGACGAGTCGTACTGTCGGCCAGTGCGCTCAACGAATGAAGACACAATAAATTGTTTTTTTTTCTTGCTCAATTTACTTTTGTTGCCGAGTAGTCGAAGTATGTTTGGCGTGACATAAGGGAAAAGGTCGATAATTCTCTGTGGCATACATAAAACCAACAAAAACAAAGGCATCAATAATAAATCATAACAGTTGTTGGCTCTGCAACAGTTAGAAAACACTGCTTAAAGACACAGTGCAGAGTCGCTGGATGGCAGGCGGTTGCCAAATATTTTCTCAGCCTTTTTGGGTCATCGGCGATAGTTTGTACCTCTTTTTTGTTTCGCGAGCTACTGTCGTTGAGCAAAGGCATTGCAAAGATGAAATATGCATTGTGGCACTGTGTTGCATGCCTCCAGTCAGAGGCATAACAAGTTTAATTGGCTGTAGAGGTGCGCGCGCACATGCGCAAGCGCAACAATTGAATTTCCCCAAAACAAAAACTCCAATAATCATCCCCCGCTTCCCGGGGCACCGCGAGCGACTTGGCCGGAGCGTGAATGCAGAACGGATCGAAAAAGCTTGGTGCCGCTGGCAGCACGCTCACACACGCTGCCGTTTGATTTATACACGTTGCAGCGGCGCAAATTCACTTTCCATTCGTGTTGCACTGCCACAGCAGCCGCTGAAGTTTTGGTTTTTGATTTTGATTTTGGCATTGGTTTCAGTTTCAGTTTCGATTTCGATTTCCTTTCGCTTCGTGTGGCGCTGCGCTGTTGCTCCGAAAAAGTTATTTTTACTCGCCGCATTCATCAAAAGCGCCGACGTTGCAGCAGAGCCACACAGACGCGCGCACACAGTGCCACTCGGAAGGCGATCGGAAATATTTGCTTTCTTTCGAGTTGACAGCACTTGGCAGGGCCAAACGAATTGGTGGTACAAAGGAGATACAAAGTACACAGAATAGTATATCAGGATTATATATTAAACGACTTGTCAACGGTTTAAGACCTCCAACTCCTTTTGGCTTCTTGCTCCGTTTGACACTAGGAACTGTTTTATGACAAAACCAGTCATTGGTATGCCTATCAATTTCTCGTTTTTTAGCACCGAATGTGCTTCATTATTAAGCTTTCCGACGTAATTATTTGCCTTAGAAACTGTATTATGCTCTAAGAAAGACAATAATCACTAGGCAATCATGAGAAAGCAATCATAATGATGTATCGCATAGTTCAACTTGAAAGGTGAAATATGCACGTATACTATGAACGACATTATTATTAAAACCATTTTGCGAACAAAGATTTCCACTCAAAAACTTTTTAACACATCTACAGTTTATTGCTCATTTTCCCAATTGGGAATCTTTAGACTATTCAATTGCAATGGAATTGATTAGTGTGCGCCTTTGGGTATACTACAGTTTGTAGTTATTTTGGCTGAACAAAGTAGCACATACACGAACACCGATCGCAGGAAGTGATCTCGCACCGGAAACCAGCAAAATGCCTAAAGGTATGCAATGCAATTAATGAAACAAGCTTTAATGAACGAAGAATGCAAAAATTAGTAAACAACAACAAAATATTACGTAGAATTGAACAAGAATTATTAGTCACATAATTAAAGGTTCCTATCAAGCGTTATAAAATGTCATGCATAATACAAATGATGCGAAGAGCGTCCAGATATGAATGGGTTCATCAATTTAGTGCGCAAGCTGTCAACTTAGGCCATTGTCATTGGCAATCGTCGATGAATGCTTATCTTTGGCTAAAATTAAAAGTCAACGCATTCGAGCAAACCCTTTGCCCCCCGCACTTGTACATATGCGAACGGCAAGCGCAGCCGATTATGATCAATGCTCGACACCGTTCGATCAGTTGTGTGGCGGCGTTGTGGCTGCACGCGTCGCGCTGAACACAAACAATTCTCTGTGCAAGTCAACCGGCGAAGACAAACACAAAGACGTTATCAGTCGATGACTAAAGCCAATTTACCGTTATCGCGCAGATAAGCTGGCCGTTAGGCAAGCCTTCACCTTTCTCAACCGGTAGCTACGCGACGCTCTACTGCATTGCAAATCTCAACTTGAACTTGACTGTGTTAGAAACGCTAGAATGACAGCAAATCAAATTCGCAAGAAGAGTAGCATTGACGCATGCCGCAAATGTGGCAGCCGGAAACAACGCAGTGATGGTGATCGCGGAAGTGAGAAAGGGCGCGCGTCTCTGCCACCAAAGAGTGCCTATAGCCTGG
Organism: Bactrocera zonata; assembly: GCA_037783105.1. Lineage (NCBI taxonomy): Eukaryota > Metazoa > Arthropoda > Insecta > Diptera > Tephritidae > Bactrocera > Bactrocera zonata. The sequence continues at coordinate 708,769 of JBAWJQ010000997.1, forward strand.
GGACAGAGCAGCTACTTTTGCCAAACGCCCTAACGCCGGTCTCGTCAATCGCTTCCGCTGATTTAGTGAAACGCGGGCACAAATCTTCGTGGCGCATGCCGTGGTTCCTTATCGTTATGTCGTGTGTGCAGGTGAAGTGAAGAGTTTTTTTAAGTGTAATACTTTATCGCTTTCGATTTATAGACTTCCCCCCTTTTAGAACGTGTGTGTGTTTGTGTGTGGTAGAACCTATGAAAGTCATTGCACTCGCTTTGCTCTGCTTCTACTCACTTTCGCTCGAAACTGTTTGCCTATAAAACAACAACAACAGCAACTAAAAGACGGACAGACAATTTGATTGCAATATTGAAGGCAAAAACAATTCAAACAAAAGAAACAAGAAACAAACACACCGCAGAACAGTTCACTTTTGAAGTGGTTGCGCTGATATACTTTCGATTGCGTAGAAACGACAAATCGAAATTATGAATGTATGTGTGCGTGTGTGGGAAAATGGAAATACGCTGGCGAGGGTAGGCATGTGTTAGCACAGAATATTTTGCGGTTTTGTGCTTGCCACACGTAACATGCACAAGTGTATACCAGGCATATAAAGTTTGCCAAATAAAAACAGGTGAAGAGAAGCAGAAGTAAATGAAATAATTTGATTTGGAAAAATTTGAAGCTCAGGTTAGCCGTTATTCGTAACAGCTTCCGATCTGCGTCTGCTTTATTTATTCTTCTCTGCACCAAGTGTAGTTCGTTTTTTGTTATTGTTGTCTTTTATACCGTCTTGCGAGAGAACAACACATTGCCAAAACCACAATCTTGCACAGAAATACATGACTTTTCTGTGACGTATGGCAGACCTGAAGCCATATCATCTCCATACACTTGCCCCATAGCGCCGTATACCGCAGAGCAATTTGAGCGATTGTATCCAAAATTTATTTGTCAAATCGGTAAACTGCGGTTTTGTGATTTCATCAATTATGTCAATGCGTTTGAATTCTGTCGTTGTAAGCTACGAGCAGTGCCGCTCATTTTTTAAAACCGCCTTCAGCAGTTTGGTAAAGGTATGAGGAAAGGGTGTGGAATGAGATCTGATAGCAACATAAGCTTTCTGAGTTGAATGTGAGTGAAGGAGAGTTTTGATTGCATTGATATTGATATCATTGGCCTCAACAACCTCGCTGGTAGTTCTGCTTTTTCTAGACTGGATAAAAAATCTAAGCAAATGGGTCTGGTAGTGAACGAGACCTATATGAAATCGAGTCCCACTCACGTCGTAGATAATTTCGTCTATCTTGGAACCAGCATTAACACCAACAATAATATCAATCTTGAAATCTAACGCAAAATCGAAGATGCTACTTTGAACTGAGAAGGCAAATGAAAAGTAAAGTTCTTTCTCGACGAAAAAAGACCAAACTCTAAAAGGTCCTAAGGGCTAGCTCATGTTGTCCGGATGGAAGAGAACACTCCAGCTTTGAAGGTTTTCGATGAAGTATCCACCGGTTAAAGCAGAGGAAAAGGAAGACCGTTGGAGAGATCTGGTGGAAGATGACCTGGCTGCATTTAGTATCTCGAATTGGCGCCAAGTTGTCGTTGTTAACTCGGCTACAACCGCGTGAACGATGTCTACGCCAGTAAAGAAAGAAAGAACTGGATGTTATTTAGCATTTTAATTAAACTTGAATTTGCTCAACAAATTTCCTACATTTTTGGTAGATAATATAATATGTATATTTGTATTTTGTCTCATAAAACGCCACAGCTTTCCGTCTATTTCATCGCCAATGGCTGTCTCACTCGACGTTTGATGTTAATCCCTGGACATCCCCACGAAGTTTGGCGCTACTTCACCTACACTCTACTACATTCCGATCTCATGCATCTCCTGTTGAACGTGTCACTTCAGGCAAGTAATCGATATAAACCTGAAAGCTACCGAAATGATTGCTCAATGTTTCGGGTAATGCAAAAATATGAAATGCATTTCTTTTTACTGTAATTACACAGCTGCGATATTGCACTATTGCTAATAATATCAAAAGCTAATAATATCAGAAACATATCTTCCCTCCTCACGCTTGCTCATTTTCTCCTTTCTGTCTTTAATTCACAGTGCCTACTTGGCTTTTGTTTGGAGAGCGAGCAGAGTCACTGGCAAGTGGCCATCATCTATGTCGCGGGGGGACTTTCCGGCTCTTTAGTCACTGCATATTCTCAGCCAGACTTGTCGCTGCTGGGCGCTTCGGCGTGCGTTTACGCGCTGCTGACCAGTCATGTGCCGCATTTGGTGTTGGTGAGTCGCGGCGAATCCACAAATTCGTTATTCTCTATTTTTCATATCTTTTCATTCGCCAGAATTTTCGTCAACTGCCTTACCGTTATCTGCGCATTGCGTCTCTGCTGATTTTGTGCCTCACCGACGTTACGCTCACGGCGTACCATTTTCTGGTCAAGCACAATGTGAACCCGCGTATCTGCGTGGAGGCTCACATTGCCGGCGCTTTGTCCGGCCTCAGCATCGGCTTTCTGCTCTACAGTGTGATCAGACGACACTATGCCAGCCACTGTTGCTTGCGGAGTATGTGAAACGAACACACCAATATATATTTAATTATATGTCTTTATATTAGATTAGGTAATCATTCGTGATATAATGTCGAAATTTGTGGGCGAATATTTTTAAACTTCATTAGTATTTCGTGCGAGTAAATTATTTTTTCAAAAGTGAATGGATTTCCTTACTGGGAAAGGTGTTTATTACCCAGCAGGTGTAGTCGCGTGGCTTGAAAGTCCAGACTACGTGTAGCCACATTTGTCAAATCCAAATTCAAATATTTCAACTACAAAGTATTTCTCGTATACCTCTAACCGCCAACACCCTCCCACATGGAACTAGCAGAAATTGCAACACTTCGGCTTGGACACTAAAAAGCACAGTGCGTTTGAGTACTATGATATTTCGTTATATTTATTATTTCGATTGCTTCGCTTCGAAGTCAATTCCAATCACTTATTACTAAGCTTAGGTGACTAATTTTATAAATATATTCTCGCTAAATATACAACTTATACACATACACATTAAAGTTAAAGATAAAATACTCATAATTAAGTTGGTCTCACTCTTCGCGAAGCCAAACGTCAAACTAAAGCTAAAGAACGGGCGCCACTTAGCACCCGCTGCACCGCACTCCGGTATAAATATGCTCACCGCTTCTACTACTAATCAATCTTAATTCTTCTAACCACACACCGCAACCACTCGGTCAGTTAACACTCTAATTGGCCACACTTCACGCCCACCTCGGTGCATTTGCATTCCAAGCACGGGCTGGACAACTCCAGTATGATGCGACCCACCCGATACATGCGCCCGTAGATATTGCAGCCGGCCAGTTTGAGCACACCCGACGGGTCAATTAAACTGTTTGAGGCGGTGTGTTGCGCTTCCAGTGGATTTGCCGCTGTGGGCGCGTCCAAAGCGACTGGTGCCGACGCTGTCGCCGAAATAATTTGTTCGATGTTTCTTTGCACTAAAGGTACACTAGTCGTCGTTGTGGTTGTCGCAGTCGTTCGCTCCGTGGCACTGCTGCTGAATGAAGACGCGCCTTGCAGAGCACTTCCGCGTGCCGGTTCCAGCCCCTCGACCTGATTCAGTGAATTCTTATAATATAGAAGACCTAAAAAGTCCCCGGCGGTGTGTTGTCCGACAACATATGGACGCTCGGTAGTGCGTTTAACCTCAAAGCTAGTGTCCATGAAGGGCAGCGTGTCAAATGGTGAACGCTGCAGCGGTTTGTTTGCGGCCGTCGTGCTTTTTGATGTTGTTGATGGCAGCGGACTCGTAGTGGTGTTTCTAATGTTGGGATTACGCATAGCCGACGTGCTGTTCGTTCGCTTTTGGCTCGCCGCTATGGCGATGGGAGTCTTTGTGGTTTGACGGCGTGTCGAGCCCGATTTTGGTCGTGTACTTTTTGGACGCGTTGTTGATGAAATCTTTGTTGTTATGGAGGTGGATGTGGTGCCCACACGGTTTTTCTGTGTTATGGGTGTTTTCGGACTTGGCATAGGCTTTGTGTTGTTGTTGGTAGCAGTTGCAGTGCCATTCAACTTGCTGAATGCGGGGTCCGACGAAGCGGTAGAGTTTGTCTTAACAGCAATCCGTTTCGTTGTGTTTGATGCCGTTGAGCTTGTTGGTACTCTAGTTGTTGTTGTAACTCTCTTTGGCTTTGTAGTTGCAGATGTGGTGGTAATGTCGGGCAAAAGTTCTAGCGAGGCTTGTGGCAAGGTTTTAAAAGGAGGCACTGTACTACTGCTGGCGCTCAAATTATGTGCCGAATGACTCTCAGCCAAAACGGTCTCACCACCCAAAAGCAAATCCAAGAAGGACGCAATAGTGTTCTGGTGTTCCTCATTTGGCTGTCTCGAATCGCTTTGTTCAATAGTTGTTTCGGCGAACAATGTTGGAAGTGGTAGTTCGTCGTCCAAAGCATTCGCCGACTGTGGTACTGCAGTGGTAATGTGTATAAGGGACTGACTTATGTTCTCGGGGTCTTCAAACACCTTAGGAGGCTGTAGTTGTATGGGATTTTGAACTAAAATGTGCTCCTTATCTTCAATAAGAGAGGTCAGATCGGGTGGCTGTTCAGTTCGAATAACATCCTTAAATGGGTCGGGTGTAGTGATTTCTGGAAAGGAGATAATTAAATGAAATTAGTTTATCGTGAATTGAATATAAGAGACGTTTTGTAGTGGTGATTAATACATACCAATAACTTTCGTTGAGTTCTCTCTGAGTGGATCACCTGTAGTTATGTCAATTAAATGCTTCGTTACTTGATAGCCAGTATCCACGTAGGGTAGTGTATCGATTTGCTCGTCAACATCGCTCAAAACGAGTGGATCTTTCGGTACGAAACCGCCTTCGGTTTTGGTGGGAGGTGAGAAGCCTTTATGCTCGTCTCCCGCTCCAACAAAGTCGTATTTCACAAAAGCTGCTGCCCCTCCACTTGAACCGTCCGACTTACCTGCAGTCGACGACGTTACCGGTGGCGATGGACCCTCCACATTGAACTTGTAGATATACTCCGCTTTACTACCATCCGCTATGTCCGGATAGTTGGGAAAGTGTGGCTCAGTGATGGCTGGATATATGCTGCCCTCATCATATTGATCGTAGTCGATTTTCGCCGTTGGCGCATTGCTGTGATAGTAGTCGTAAAGTGGCTTGGTACGATCCGCTTTCACGGCATCCGTTGGCAGAAAAGGAATTATTTTCAGATTGGGCAGACTGGGAGGTAAAGTGGGTTCAGCGTTGGCGTCGAAAGGATCCGACTCTAATATTGTAGGGTTCGTATTAATTAGTACTGGCTTAGGGGTACTGCTTGAGATTGCTGCAGCGGTGGTGCTACTAGCAGTAGTTGTTTTTGTTGTCGTTGTCGTGATGCCAGTGGTGGAAGTTGATTTTTCGGTTGTCGTGCTACTGGCAGTTGTAGTAGAAGTGCCGCTTGTACTGCTCTGAGGTGTTGTTGTGCTGGTCACTGGTGTTTGTGTGGACGTCAAGACAATTGGGGACTTGACCATATGCTCCGGCAAAGGTTTGAAAGCGGTGACATTAGATGGAAGACTCGTTTTGACAACTTCGGCTGTTACAGTTAGATTTGCTATCTTAGAATTTATTCGCATGGGTAGGGGTTTAAATGAGGGCGGCGGTTTGGGCTTTGGAGTCGGCAATACAATTGTGTCCTTCGGTCGCTTCGTTGTTGTACTTGTGGTAGATGTACTATTCGAGGGAATTTTGTTTTGAGTGGAATTGAATACGTTTTCAGAGTTAAGCATATCGGAAAGACCATCAAGCAGGGCTGTCAGAAGACCATTTTTCTTCTTTTCCGCTGTATTCTGTAACTCGGTTTGAGTAGTGTTCAGAGGTCGGGAAGTGGTAGCTTTTTGCAACTTCTCGATTGGTTTTTGCGTTGATTTTGGCTTGAATTTCAATTCGATGGGTTTCTGTGGGGGTTTCTGTGAGGGTTTCGGTGTGGGTTTGGTGGTGCTTTGGTTAGGTTTCGCACTGGACTTGGTTCCGGGCCTTTGTGTAGTTTTTGCCGTAGGAGTTGTGTGTTTAACGGACACTGTCGGTTGCGGCGTTTTCGTAGCGTTTGATTTTGTGGTTGCTACAGTGGTGCTATACGTTGTTTTCTGGGATTCCGTATTGGCTACGGTTAGCTCGTCCGACTTAACTGAATTGATAACCGAAGTATTATTCAACAGCGGCTTTTGTAGTGTGACCTGCGTCTCTTTGCCAACACCACTTTTATGCAGAACAGGATATTCGACAAGTGGACTCTCACTCGACTCACTAGATAGTGGTTCGCCCACTATAATCTCACCACTGCCAGAGAAGTCTTCAAAGTCTTGGTCGATGCGATCAATACTTGTGTTATTAACAACATTCTGATAATTTGTCGTGGTCTCGGATATGCTTGCTCTGTCACCTGTAGTTGTGCCTGTTTGCTTCTGATCATCTTCATCAGGACCCAACAGAATGTCCACCCACGAGAGACCATCATATCCCGTGGTTGTTTTCAACTCAGGTGTAACCTCTTCTGTCACTTTTGTAGACAGTTCATCCTCGTCAGTACCCAGCAGCAAGTCCAAGAAACTTACCTCAGTGGCAGCGTTTTCTGGCACTGTTGATTGAGTGCTTATCTGCGATTCCGGCACGACCTGCGTTAGAGGAGCTGCCAGTTTTTCTATATTTTGCGCAATGACTTCATCATTATTGCCGTCGATAATTTCCAAACCTTCGCGTATAGTGTCCAAAATGCTCTTCTCATCGTTCTTCTCCAGTATATTTTGTTTGTGTGTCACTGTCACCGACGGATGCCTGTCTGGTGGATACTCAGCGGGTATTTTCTTGGTGTCATTGCCATTAAGCTCATCTTCTTTGCCGAACAATAATGAAAATAAATTGAATTGACGTGAGCTCTGTGCACGCTGACTGCCACAATCGTAGCTGGATGGACAGCACTGGCCTTTCGGGACCACCGGTATGCAGTTCTTCAGCGCAGGTGAGCATTTCTTTGGCGCACAGCGGCGCGTGCCACGTATGCAGAAACAAATGTCACACGGCTTATCCGGATCGGAGCGCATTTTCTGTCCCTCCACGTAGAACTGCTTGTTCACGGTGCAGCCGCGATTGCGCTGCAGACGCTGTGACATGCGTAGGTAATGCTTGTTCGAGGTCTTGCGGTAGCGCACCTCCTGCGACGACTTGCCGGACGGCTTGCTTGTGCAGTCGTAGCGCACGGGGCAGCAGGTGGAGTCGACAAAGATGGGCTTACAGCCTTCGACCGGCAGCATACATTTCGGCTTGACGCATTTCTCAGTGCCACCTGCAAGCAAAATAGCATAAATGCGCAACGGTGTCGTGGTGAATGCCTCTTAAGGGATCTAATCACTTACCAATACAATAGCAGTAGGTGCAGAGGTTTGAGGATGACATTGCCGAACCGGATTTGTACACAGTGCCGTTCTTTACGCAAACTGCAGAAGAGAATTGAAAAGCAAAGCATGAATATCGAATTACATCACAGTTGAAGTTAAGGGGGCCGATACAGTACTTCATTTCACTAAAGCTCACGCATATTTGGGAGAGAAGGATGTTCGAAAGTGTTAATTGAGAATACTTTGGAGTTATGGGTTACTAATTGACATTGAAAACTTATGATCCGAAGTCTCTGTTCATACTAAAAATAAGTCGTTAGGAATTTGCAATAAATTCAATGCATTTCATGATTGAAAGAAATATGAATCGTGCTGACGGTATAGAATCTACAAATCGAATATCGTTTGCTTTTAATACTGAACTGGAAATTATTAAATTCCGAATAGTACAAGACGAATGAAGTCTCTAATGATTCTTTGATTTTATTTTCAAAAAGCAACGCAAATTCAGTCTTTGTATGCATCAATTATTTTACACGCTCATTTGTCACGAATGTTATACTGTTCACAAGCCACTACTAACTGACTGTAGACGATATTTACTCACCATACATATCGACCTCAGAGTCGTCGGAGCGCCGTTGCAGCATATTATCGTTTACGACGCGATCAATTGACTCCCGTTCGTAGTGATCCAAGTACGCGATAATGCGACGTGTCGCCGGTATCTTGTAGAAGGCATCCAGACGCGCGCACGACAGATACGGACAGCAGGCGTTCCGCTGCTGCACCACAATGCAGCCGCGGGGCGGTGGCATCGGCATTTCGGGACATACCTTCAGACGACAGACGAGCGTCTTGCGCTGGCACTGGCACGTGAGACACTTCTCCACGGTGGGCACGAGTGATCTGTCTGCATACCAAGTGCCATTGTGATGACAGCCTGCAGCAGCATGGACCAAGAGAATACCAAAAGCAAAAATAAGTACAATAAAAAACGGATGTGAAAACGGGATTAGCGAACCGGTTGAATTGTTGCAAAGTTAGCGCATGCGCTTAGTAAGTGTGTGTGTGCATGTGTATGCGTAAGTAAGTGTGCGTGTGTGTTCGTGGGGCTGGCAAATTAAAAAGTGACAATGAAAATGCAAGTTAACGCCTCAAAATGGACAGTCAACATGAGTCGGGCCATCGCGTGGACGTGGCGCGACGCGTGCGGGCGCAAGGCAGGCGCTCCAAGTTGGGCAGTAATTATCGCACGAGCATAAACGGTTTGTTTACATGGCGCTCGACTGGCTGCAGGGGAGCGCGGCGGGCGAGGGGAAAACACAAGAAATTCGTGTACGACAATGTAATGGCTTAAGTTTGAGTTGTTGAAATTGTTGTTGTTGTATGTAAAAAGTGTGTAGATGCGTCTATGAGTTCGTGTGCGCCTGTTATTTAATTGTCGCCAGCGTTTTCATTTAATTTAAATTTAGGTAGCAATTTGTTGTTGTTGTGACGTAGGTCTTCGTTACATTTTTAATGGGCAGGCACGTGAACCAGATGTTATCGCGACAAACCAAACATTAAATTTTTTAATTCCAGCGAGTGTGAATTGTGGCTGCAGGCGGACACTCGTGTTTGCGAATGTGTGGACACTTACCATATATATGTATTTACGTATTAAGTAAATATATGTGTATGTTTGTAGCTGTGTGAGTTTGTGAATATATTTAAAAATGCTTCCGTTTTTCTTTAATTTAATTTTTCTAGCAAGACATGTGCATGATATAGCAATTTTCCTGTTGATTTTCTCCAATATTTTCGAAAATATAGACCTTACTTTATCATTGCTCATCAATATTCTCATGCCTTTTCAAATGCTATACATACATATATAATAGGTTGGAAAATGTATGAGTTTGTAAGTCTCAAATAGTTCGCCCTGAGACAAGTGTTTCGAAACCCATTCAATATTCTGAGCTGATACCGTGTTTTCTCTCTGAGGTATTGAGGCATTCGATGAAGTTAGATTTTCAGTGACATCCCAGAGAAGCTGTTCGGGAATTTTATGAATCGACACTTTCAGGGAGAAATCCGCCTGCCTGCCTGGGTTTCTTACCGAAAGTGGTGCTCTGGCTCTATGACACCATAATCAAGCCCATAATGTTCTATGGAGTTTTTATGTGGTGGAGGACTTTAAAAAAGTTCTCACTTGCAAATAAACTCAAGAGCGTTCAACGAGCGCCGCTCATCAGCATGTGTGGCGCACTAAGGTCCACTCCAATCATAGCATTTCACGCTACTTTGAACATAATGTCCGTCGACTTCGCCAGAAGATGTACAGCTGCGAATCTGGATTCTTAAAAGCACGTGTATCTGAACATTCGGATATTCTCACACACTTTGACTGCATAACGGATCATCGAGCTGTGGCGGTTCCTTCTCTGCCCATATACCGACGAGCGAGCTATGGGTAGGAAGAAGCCGTTGGAGGAGAGGGACAGGCAGCTTCTTTACCCGTGGAGGGAAGGTTGGTGGAGAGGTTTACTATCGGGAGCTCTCTATCAACTCCAGTTTCAGACTTCCTGACTAATGCAGTCTTCCAAGCTGAGATTGGAGTCATCAAGGCAGCAGTGGATGTACTGCTCCGGAGTGCGGCCGAGTTAGAAACAACTCAACACTTCCACCTTGACGTGCGTTTATCGATCAGCCATCTAATCTAACCCAGAATTGAAATAAATATAAGTTTCAAAGTCATGCCTAAAAAGCCTGAAGGCAGGCACTTTAAAGACTTATTTTCCTATAAGACAGCGACGGCTTGAATAAGAATTATTAATTGCATATTTCTTTGTGGGAAAAGCTTTGAAGGCGAGTTTTTGCTAATCATCTCTACAACATTTTCTCTAAAATTAAATTACGAAAATCAAGCTAAAAAAAGAAGATTGTGATAATAATAACTCGGAACAGCAAAACAAGGTTTAACTAACCTTTCAAAATAAATCATTAGGCATTCATTATTGTCATTTCCGTTCGCACGCATTCTGAAGAGCGAAAGTGTTCTTAAACAAAGCCAGAAACCCGCTTTGAATATCACTTTCTCACGACGAGGCAGACAAATTGATCTTCCAAATGAAAATTGCAGCTAATCTTATGGAAATTACGAAATTTTACTTTCTACAACGATTTTGAGGCATCATTTTAATAAAAACTAATTCCATGGCGTCAACATTTCCCCCACACAAGTCACACTCATACACATTTCCTCGCAACAATACCACCAACTTGGCGAAGAAATCATCGCATTATGCTTACTGCCCCTAATAACAATCTCGACAATAGCCAAAAATACAAAACCGAGACGCACAAGTGGCACACACATCCACGACGAACTGCGAACTCGATTTTAGTCGAGTCAAAAGTTGAATGCCTCGCGGCCGAAGTCGCGCCGCTGACAAACTATTAAGCGAACAAAACACTCGACACATGTTTACAGTTTTAAGAACGCGCTTTTCGCTTGATACAAAAACAAAAACTAATATGTACCAAAAAACTCAATAATAAAGGGAAATATGTAGGTAGATTCTTAAGAGTGCTTTGTGTGCGCGCTCGGTGCTTGCCCGTTGGGTGAAAGTTGGAACCAAATCAATTCTTTACACCAGCACACACACACCGACACACATGTGCCACTACAAAACAGTGCCAAGCCACAGTGCGGCAGCAGAACAACATAAGCTACAACAAACAAATGGCGCTTGTGGCTCGGCGCCGATGCTGGTCATTTAAAGCAGTGCAGTGGCGCTGCCAGATCGCGACGAGGTCTAAAAATGCTAAACTATTCTCCTACTGCCTTTCACAAGCACACACACACACACACAGCCATGCAGCGTTGCATTCTGTGTGTGGTGAAGGGCGAGCGCGTTGATCCACAGCTGCAACGGGTGTCTTTCTTTCGTTCGAAGCGCCTTTGGGAAAAAGTGAGTGGAAAACGTCAGCGCAAACATAGCTAACGAAGCCACCTACACACGCGTATACACATATGTGTGTAAGTTTGTGCCTTCACTAAGCGACCGTGGATGTCGGCGCCTAATTAATAGGGAAATTGTAATTTCCTTCTTACTTTCTGCCTTCAATCGGTCATTTGTTCGCGCAGCTCAGCACTTTTGAGTTGTGGCATGCAGCTCAACTAATCGCTGGTGGAAACATCTAGATGTAACTGTACGCGTTGGCATGCGCTGCTTAATGACCGTTACGCTGGCTGTGATGAGCAAAATGTCAATTGTCTAAATGCCCACAATCTCAACGCGGCGGCGCGATAAATACGGTCGCACGGCCAGCACAAGTTTGTGTCTTGAGTCTTTTGTTTGATGGCGGATTTTCGATAGCCGCTTGCAATGCCGCGCAATCTTTCTGTGTGTGTAATTACAAACAAATTTCCATGCGACATAAATGAAGAGTCAACGCGCAGAATGGGAAAGTCGACTCGTTAATGGCAATGAGAAAGTATAGTAGCTTCGGCCATTAAATTCACACTTTGTTTCTTCCGGTGACTCGCTCTGCCCACAAGCCGCCGAAAATAGCAAGCAGCAAATATGCTTATGTGTAGACACTGCTAGTATCATTAGCAAGCAAATCTTTCACTTAAACTTAAGTTTGTTTGTGTACGTGCAGCATGCGAGCCTCACGTTCTTGGTGCTTTTCACCGCCGAGTCGAGGAGCGCCGGGGTTTCTATGATTTTCCATTGTCATTCAACGCTTCGGATATTCTTCTGCGCTGTGTAGCGTATATCTTCATCAATTCTCACTGCGGTAGTGACATTTTCATTAGTCCGCGCGTCGAATTCATTTGCAGCTGATGAAAAACCAGCTCCAACTTAATGATGGGTAGCGCTTAGAGCTTTCATAATTTTACTCTGTCACTTATTTTTCACCATTTTATATATTTAATGTGTTTGTTTTGTTGTTGTTTGCCGTAACGCAGATTAGCTGTTGATGGACACGCTGTGGCAACAAAACTGGCACACAAATTAATTCCCATAATTATGGCTTGTAAGTGAGTGAGCAATTTGCAGAGGTGACTTCAGAATTTCCCCAACAATTTGGTTCTTTCCCAAGGCACTGTGAGACAAGGCGAAGAAAACTGTATTAAACAAATTGTTATTCTGCATGAAGATATGATTATTTCGCGGGTTAAATGCAGTTGATTGATAGTTAAACGCGCTGAAAAGTGGGTCAAGCCTTTTGTCTCTTTGCGGTTGGGTGGAGGACTTCGTACTGCAAGTCGATGGCATATTTCTTCGGTTAATTTAGTTATGCATACTCTTGACACATACTTTTTGGTGAGATAATTACTAGATGTTCTTAATAAGGCATCTGTGGTGAAGTTCTTGGCACAGCCGACTCGAATGAAGGCTCAAAAGGCGAACGCAGACGTTGAATATTCAATTTAGCAGAGAGACAATACAGGAGTGAAATGTTTACTTCGACAATATACATAGGTAATGGATTCGATATTTAATCGACAGTTGAAGCTTAACTTCTGTTCTTTTCTTTGTTTGAAAAAATTCGGTATGGTTAACCAAATATATTCAAAAAGTTTGGGTTCCTGGCTTGAATTCGAATCTCAAATTAAATTGTTATGGTCTTAAATACTATACAAGATCCTATGGCTTCGGCTTCTCTATAAGTTAGAATAAAATTTTCAGTAGAGAAAAATGGACGATGGTTCTAATGGTAAGATTTATTTATTCTCAGATGGATCAAAGCTTGAAACAAGAATTAGAATAGGCTTCTTCTGAAATAATTCTTACGCAGAAGGTAACTTCGAACTAAATGACTACAATTTAGTCTTTCAGGCCAAAATTGTTGGCATATGAGAAGGCATCTGCTTTAACCAACAATTCCATAAACCGTTTAGGAAAGTCTTGGAATACAAAGCAACACAGGGCATACCAGAAAGTTACTAGGGTAGCGTTGATGATGAATAGACCAAAAAACTTCTACTTCTACGCAAAAGAGACTTAGCAATATTGTAGGGGTCATCAGAGGGCACCTGTCCTTAAAATCTCAACTTTAAAAAATTGGAAAAGTAGATCCGGTGAAAAGCATACGATGCACGGAGGACGATGAGACGCTGTAACACTATCTTTGCGAATACCAGTCTTCAGCCGGATAAGACGTAGTATATTCCACGGCACCCAATGTTCCAACTTAGGAGACATTAGGCAGCAAAGATGGAAAAGAATAAAGTATTTTGAAAAACCTATTGAGTTGCTGGATATGGGGTAATTTGGTTGCCACCCGGGAGTATAAGGCGCCAATTGATGGACTAAGTGTGGTTAAATGCGGTCTTACGCTCTCACGTCCTTTTCTTCCAACCAATCAGTTGGATTAAAAGTGTGCCGGATTCAATCAATGCCATGAAATAGACTTCGGCAGGAAGAAAAGTTCGATGAAACAAGCTAAAACTATTTGCATAGTCACTATTTGCCTAAATACACAGCGGTGTTGAGTTTTCTCAAACATGTACTTTATTGTTGCTCTTATTCTCGTACCTCTACGGTCCTTCTAAATGATTTAACACATATGATATAATCTGCTACGCTGTGAGTCTTTCTGTAAATGCTTGGACTCTAAATTTAGGTACTGAAAACCCCAAATACACCAGTGGCAATCAAACATTCACATAAATATCTGTGGCATAATCAATAAGCATTGCGTTGAATTTCGAAAGAAGTGCTTTGCCGCGAAGACCGCTCATTCTATTTCGCAAGCTTAGTGAAATTTCTTCTGGCATATCTGCACATCTTCTGAATTGCTCGTCTCTACCGATTTGCATACTTTGCTTAGACCTGTACTGTCTACAACTTCAGAGCGCCCGCAGCGATTGATGTCAATCACGCTTCATTTCCGTTAGAATTAAGATGCAGAAAACCCAAAGTATGCTAACTCAAATATTCAGCAGAATACCAATAATAATTACATGAGCAGTTTAGCAGGTGAATTGTGTTGAAAAGCGATAAAAAGAGGCGACTTTTTAGGTAAATGGCCAGTTGAATGATTCGGGAATTTTAATTCTTTCACTTCTATTGAATGTCATTTGTTTCGTTGGTCATGCCTCGCAGGCGTGTGTACATGTGAGTGTGTTTAGCTGCGAAGGTAAAACAAAGCGAAATACTCACCCAACGGCTGCGCAACAAAAGCGTCCAAGTGAGCAGGCCAAAGGCACAGCAGCGCCAACAGCGCGGCACCAATGGCGCGCCGCAACATTTTCGAATAAGTAGCAACAGTTGCCGGCCGGCACGCGTTGGCCGCTGCGAAGGTGCGGTATGCCGTTAGCGTGTTCGAAGCAGCTGATCAAAACAAACGCGCAGAATCTGTGTCACCGGGTGAATTTATCGTCGTCTCGGCCAATTCTTGGCGCACGAGAGCGGTGCGCGGACGCGTGTGGTGCGTGCAAACGCAGCGCTGCTCAACTGCTTTCAGTCGGATCGCCGGAGTGCCGGAGTGCCGGTGCCCAGTGGGCCGTGCGGGGCCGCTGAACTGCGTGTGCGTTGATTGGTGAGCGAGCGGCGAGTGTGTTGAATTGGCAATGAAGTGGCGTGTGTTGATTTTATTGTTGTTGTGTGTAATTGCTGTATCGTTCGCCGCAAATTTATGTGGGTGGCTTGGCTGCTGTTTAATTACGATTTATGCATTGATATGGAAATAATTTCACTTTGTTTGTCACAATTATTGTTGGCATGCCACATAAAGCAATTTGTGTACGCTCCACGAAATTATCTGGAAGAGAAAAAAGTGAAAAAATAAAACCAAAAGTCATTAAGAGAAATTAAAAAAAATATATATATTTGAAGAAAGTGCGACGTAGAAAGACAAGAAGTGAACACTGCGGGCGTTCTTCGCTGCCAAATTATCTGCTGAACAAATTTGTATGGAGCAGGTAAGAGAGTGGCCAAGTGCCACCTGTTGGTTGGCATAAGAACGACGCAAAGTGTGATGGGAAACGTTTGCCAACACAAAACGATTTCAATTAAATTGTCATTGGAGTCGGTTTACAGTTTAATTTTGGTGATTAATTGTTGTTTTTAAACAAAATTTTCACAAACTTTGCATTTGTAGCAGACTTGTGGGCAGCAGAACAAATTTAATTTTCTATTTTAAAAAACTTTCGACTTTTTTCAACATCGAAAATTGTATGGAGCAACTTTTGAGCGAAGTATAACCTTCACAAGTGTAACCCTCTTCACATGTCACTTAATTTTAATGCCTCTCGTAGTTTCGCCAAATGAAAATCTCAATAAACCTGCGCGTGTCCACCTGTGCCTGTGCCACAAACCCGACAAATGATAATGACAGTGGTAACATCAACGCCATCAACCATCACCACAGCATTCAAAATAAACACTGAGCGGTGATTGTTGTGCAAAGTGCCGTTAGCTAATAATAAATACAATAACATACAGCAAAAACAATAAAACGGAAATTAGAGTCGTCATTTCTTTCGCCACTCGTCGCCCAGCAGCTGGAGCCGTAAGAGCAAACTACTCTATTGCGTTGTTGTTGCTTGCTTGTGCTTATGTGTGTGTCTGCAAGTAAGCAGTTGCAGTAACTAAACAGCAAAGCGAGAAAATGCTGGAAAACAATAGAAAGAACAATCTGCCACACGGCACTGAACTTGAGTGCAGCCAACAGCGGCGAGGCACGAACCAAGGCATGCAACAATGCCAACGGTTTAGTTAATGGCGGTGCAGTGATCGGAAAATGCCGTGCAATGTTTGCACTGTGCCGCGCGCACTGCCACTGTCAACCGCCAGAACTCGAACAAGAACAAGCAGAGCAATGCAACAAACAGCGCGCCGCTCACGGACAGGTGCAGCGATTTGCTTTTATTTTTTGCCGCTGCCAAAGCCAAATCGGCGCGGAGAATGGCAAGCCACCACCATTGTGTATACTGCGAGCATAAAGTCACGCGTGCGGCAGAGAAATGTAGCAAGCATACAACAAAAAGGCGTAGAAATCAAAGTTTGCATTACTAATGAGTGAAAATGTTCACAAGAACGGTACAATTGCGAGCAGTCAGCAATTTTTTAAATGATTTTTACTTGGCAACTGCAACAACAACAACAGAATCGTATAAGCGAAGTAGAAACTAAGAAGGAGACCTCTAAGAAGTGGCTTAGCTGTGAGAAGGGCTATGCCCTCTATGTGGATAGCACTTTGCTCCGCGCCCGCAGAAGGCGGGGTGTGTCCACTCACGTGTCTGCACGCAATCTGCTCGCCCACCGAGTTGTTAATGAAAAGCGGAAGCTCGACTCAGAGGTGGAATCCATGCTCGTCCCTTGAGCGCGTCTCAAAATCGACACCAACAACACGCCGCTTGATTTTCACGTGTAAAACGAAAGACTTAAGCAACGAACCCGAGTGTGAGCATGGAGAGGGCAGCGTGCGGTGGCAACTGCGAAATACTTCATTTCTGCTAATTTACGCTAAGCTATGCGAAATTATGCGGGAATCCGCTAAACGAACGGCACAAGGCAGAACCACGCTGCTCAGATCTCCCCGCTGCCGCCAATCGGCATGGAGATGCCTTCTGCAAACAATGGCTTGTGTGTCTACAAATCTTTATGTGTTAGCAGCGGCTGCTAGAGCAACAAAAAACGCAACAAAAAGCCGTATTTTAGTATCAGAGTTACTGTTTTTGCAATTGTTGTTGAACACTTGTTTTTGCGCTGAAATCTGCACCAACAGAATGTCACTTAACTGGAGTAGAAACATAATTTGAAAAATGTGGAATTTCAACGCTGCATTTGCAGTTAGTTACGTTTTGTATGCTGCACAAAGTTACAGTTATAATTATGAATAAAAATTCCTTGAAATAATTGTTGACGAAGTGCCAGCATCAAAAAACGAGTCTATAAATACAGAGAATCTAGAGCGTCATTCAAAAGTAGTTGTTAGTCCATTAAAAGACTGAATAGTTCTGATTGATTGCTTATCCAAAGACGTCTCCATGTCTTTTTCTTCATTAGTAACCCTCCTTTAATAGACTTTCAAAACCCTGTGAAGGGCAATTTTTCAACACAATGACACGAGCGAAAGACCAAAACACCAACAACTCATGTGCATTCCTACATATATACATTCCCAATCAATGCGGTCTGCTTGATTTATTTACTTTTGCTGCGGTCATTTTGTTACGGTCGGCTGCGCACGCCCACAACATTGCCGCTGCGCCGGCTTTATTTGCCGAACACAGACTGTACCTAGCCGCATAGACACGTTGCCATTGACACCGGGAGATCGGTAGACAGCAACAGGAAGACCAAGAAAAAGCCATTGCAACAGGCATTCGTTAGTAAATAATTCCTCATTTTGTGGCATTGTGGAAAAAGCGCTGCAATGGTCGGAGCAGAGAATGAAAACAAATAGAAAAAGTTTACGTCTGCGCAGTGAGCGCAGTGAGGCACAGGGATGCGGGCAGCGAAGGAGGAATGAAGAACGAAAAGTTGGAAATTGATTCAAATTTATCGGCACACATTGCACTTGCCACAAGCTGCAATCACTGCCTTGTGCCACAGCGTCTCCTTCACTGCGGCTGTTCGATATGCGGAGAGGTAGACGGGGCTCTACTAGCTGTGCAACATATCGTTGGAAAGGTGGCACAATTCATAGAAGCGCTGCTGTTGCGACTACGCACACACAGACACTTGCGAGTGTGTGCGTTGCGCTCCACCATTCATTCATGCCACTTCGACTGCGCATCCGCAGCACATGCGGCCGGTGCCGTCAGACTGCCAGTGACAGCCAGATTGCCTGCCATCGTGTAATGGTGGGCACTTAGGTTACTTAATACCAATTATTGTCGGCCGATATCTGCAAGCGCTCGACGTCTGCCAGCATGTGGACGCTGCGACAGCGGAAACTGGTAGTTGTACTACGTCCAAGCCAGGCAGAGTCAAGAGCAAACAGCAATCGCTGCTTCGCCTCGTGTGTGCTGCGCCATTTTTCATGTGAAATTCGAGGCAGCCAAATGTCCGTTTTGCGCAGATTATGTGATAAATATTGTGAAACGTGAGCACTTACGCTAATTTAATATTTTTCGTATTTATTGAATGGCAGTGGGAAAATTGGAGTGCAGTAAAGCGGACAGCAAATATGGGAGCATCCGAAATTATCGTGGCATCAAACAGAATCACATTTTTTTTAGCATTTGGGATGTTCGCTGCTTCATAGATAATTTGGTTAAGTGAAGCTATCCAATCACAAGCAATATTGACACAATTTTCCTTTATTGGAGTTAATAACCAATTTCCTGGTGTTAAAGCTCGTCTATGGTGGGCTGCATTAAAAAGAGAACATTTCTATAGATTCGATAATTTGATATTTTGTGTCATTTCCTTATGTTTTAGCAGAGATATCCAGTAAAAGGAGATGTATGATGATCCAGTAACCAAGGGAATCTCTACAAGATTGGTCATCATTATACCCTGAATAGTGTATATTAAGTTTGCCACGTTGTTTGTAATACCCAAAAGGAAACGTCGAAGACCGTATAAAATATAGATCAATTGATCAGCGTAATGAGCTGAGTCGATTCATCTGTTCATCAATCTGTATTACTACATGCGAATTAGTCCTTCAGTTTCTGATATATCGTCTGAAGTTTTGTACACATCTTTCTCTAATCAAGAAGTTGCTCATTTGTCTTAATCGCCGATATCGGACTACTAAAGCTTAATGCTGTCATACAAACTGAACAATTTGAATCAAGTAATAAATGTTTTGTACCTGTGAAGGGTATTATATGCAACTAAAGTTATAGTTTTTTCTGTTTTCTTATAAAATATGAACTTTTATCCATATTATGAGTTGAACAAATTAGAAATTTTCGAATTTCGAAATGCGATGTTTCTTACTATAATTTTCTGTTGTTCTGAAATCGAAATTTTTAGCACTTTCCTGCATAAAGGTATCATAATTCAGCTCCAAATCTCTCATTTTGACAAATGAATTTTATATTTTAATTCAAAGTCCCCGGCCTACCATAGTAAAGTATTTCTTTTTGTAAGATTAGTTTCTAATCAACATAGTTTCCTCCAAGGGTGATACATTGATTATAGCGACCCTCCAACTTTCCGATACTATATTTACTATATTGTTCAATTCGGTATTTGGTCTTGCTTCAAAATAGGTCTCAGTTTCGGCGATTACGGCTTCATTTCCTGGGAAAATTTCTTTCCAGTAAGCATTGTTTTGAGATCTGAGAACAAGAAATAGTCACTAACTGCTTAGATCTAGAAAATACGGTGGATGCGGAAGCAATTCGAAGCCCAATTCATGGATTTTTGTCATGGTTTTTACTGGCTTGTGATTGGATGTATTGTCTTGGTGAGACAGCGTTTTCTTTTCATCAAATACAGCCTTTTTCGTGATTTCATCCTTCAAACGGTCCAATAATGTCATGTAATAATTGCTCTTGATATTACTTCCTTTCTCAAGGGTCTCAATAAAAATTATTCCATGGCGCATCCCAAAATTCAGACTCCATAATCTTGCCAGCCGACTGTTCCGGTTTTCTACGCTTTGGAACGGGTTCATCATATGCACTCCAATCGGATGACTGTCGAATGGACTTTGGATATGAAATAATGGAGCTAATGAAGTCCATTCCGATGTAAAAATTCGATTTTAATACGATTTAACATCTCCGAACAGTGCTGCGAATCATCAACTCGTCGTTGTTTTTGGTTAAAAGTAAGCTCGCAGGTTTGCCGCGTTGCACAGAACTTTCTCATACCTAAATACTCGTGAATAATATGATGTACATGCTCAGTTAGAATTTCTAGGGTGCCTGCTTTATCTTAACTACAACTTCACTTTACGGTCATCAAAATTTATTTTGTGAACTTTTTTGATGTTTTCGTCGGTAGCAAGCCATTCTGCGTTCATCGTCTTCGGTGCTCATTTCACCACGTCTAAACTTAGCATACCAATTCTTTCCAGCGCAGTGTCAGGAAACTCGTCTTCAAGCCAAGTTTTTGCTTCAACCGTATTTTTTCTTTCCAAAAAGCAATATTTTATCAAAAAGCGAAGTTCATTTTTATCCAATTCACAATAATAAATGTTCACAATAACAAAAATTTCTGCGCTCAAAATGATATAATTCACAAGGATCCGACAGCTCGCAAAATTTATACAGGCACTATTCGAATATTAAGGCTAAGTAAAAATTATGCGATTTAATTCTGGTAGTGTCATCTATGTGTCACGTCGGGGACTTTTCCATTGACCTGTTATAAAATTTAAAATTTTCTTTGTGCAAAGTAAACGTTAAATTCCTCAAATTTCACTCCATAAGAAAAAGAGTTATTCCATCACTGGCACCAATTAGCAGTTAGAAGTTATGACTATTTCACTGTTCCATATCATTATGTCAGTCAAATAGGTAACTTTATCTTTATGGTGTAGCATGGACAAACGAGTTTCGCGCTTAAGTCTTTTTTTTTGCTCCACTTTGCCAAGCAGCGGTGACACTTCGCTCATCCTTGCATGGCTGTGACAAATTGCTCAGATCAACTGTCGCCGCCTCCCGCTCACCACGCAATTCAACTGTGGCACGCAAATGCGGCCACACACACGCACTCAGCACGAAAATAGGCCAACAACAATTTTAACCTAATATTCCACAAATGAAATGGACATAAAAAGTAGCACCGACCACACACACACACACACTCGCACTTCGGAGAAAACTGGGCAATTAAAAGCAATAAAAACTGTTGTCGCTGATGTTACTGAGTTGTCACATGGATCTTAATGCCTCTTGGCGGCGGGCCAAAGCGCCGTACCCGCCAGCAGCACGGCCAGTCGACGGCAATCGACAGCTGAATTGAAACAGAACAAATGCAAATGTTGGCAGCAAAAGGCCGAAAGAAAACGGACGTGAACGTTGCATGCGGAGAGGAAGTTGGAGGCTATGCCATTGCCACTGGCATTGGCCATGTGTCTAGCGCCCAGCGCGCCACTGCCACTTTCGTTCGAAACGTGCTCCGCATTATCCTGTTCCGCGTCGAAGACGCAGCTGCAGCGCGAGATGTAAATGTTGCTACTTCGAATGTTCGAAGACTCATTTGTGGTTGCTGCTCTGCGTCCGCTGACTGGTGGCCACTGGCTTTGTTTGCGGCGACTGGGACGGCCGGGACGCACCGAGAAGTGCTCGTAAAATGAAAAGGCATCGCAATAAAAACCGAAAAGCAAGCAACAGACACGATTTTTCATCAGAATGAAAACAACAGCGGACGGACAAGCCGGGCAAGTGGCCAAGCGTGCTAGGAAAGGCACAGAGCGCATGCAAAAACTTAAATGCAAGAACAAATACACAAATGGACGCGGTTTGCTTGTTGCAACAACGTGAGTGGCATACAAGCAACTGTTGAGTGCAGCCGCAACCAAGCGTTACAGCGAGCGGCAAGGGGAAAGCGGAGCTGGAGCTTCGTAGTGCGCCGGACCGCACAGGTTTCTGCCACATAAATATGCAAATCGCCCGGGCAGATTAGCTAGAATGGCCGTGTTGCATGTGGTGACAGTATAATCATTGCGGAAGCTATGTGTGTGTGTATGTCGGAGTCTTGAAAAGAAGTGCAAACACGGCAATTTAAACTGCGTTACATGTGATTGTGCTTACCACCACACGTCGTCGTTGCTGCCACAATGGTTATTATGCAGTTTGCAGCGCTTAAAATATATATGTGTGCCGTAAATATTTATCTAAAGCTTCGGTAAATACTTATTTATGATAATTTGCAAAAGAAAACAAAATAAATTATTAGTTTTCTCTGTGCACTGTTGCTAATGCAGTTGTACTTGTGCACTTTGTGGCTTTGAAAATGCAGGTGGCCACCGATTCTTAAATGCTGTCGATTCCGCGGCGTTTTTGGTTGCTCTATGGGCAATACTTATTGTTTAGCTCTGGACCAATGCGTATGATGTTAATAAGTCTCGCTCGCTTCTGTTCTGGAAATTTCGATGTGAAAGATGCACCTCGCTCTGGTCGACGTATCGTTGAAAAAGTCGATGAAATTATGGAAAAGATTGACCAGGACCGTCAAATAAGCAGCTATGACATCGCTAAGGAACTTAAAATTCATCATCAAACGGTTTGGAACCTTTTAAAAAAGTCTGGCTATAAAAAGAAGCTCGATGTTTGGGTACCACATGAATGGTCTGTGAAAAATTTAATGGACATTCTGCGATTCTTTGCTAAAACGAAATGAAATCGAACCATTCCTGAAGCGAATAAGGTGCAAAAAAGATCATGGTCCAAGCGTGGTGAAGCTCAACAAACGGTCGCAAAATCAGGATTGACGCCTCGAAAGGTTATACTGAGTTTTTGGTGAGATTGGAAAGGAATCATCCACTATGAGCTGCTTTAGCCTGATCGAACGATTGATTCTACATTTTACTGTCAACTACTGATGGGATTTAACCAAGCAATCGAAAAAAATGTCTAGAACGGAGCAACAGAAAAGGCTTCGTCTTCCATCAGGACAACGCTAGACCACACATATCTTTGATGACTCGGCCAAAACTGGGAGAGCTTGGCTGGGAAGTTTTGATGCATCCACCATATAGCCCGGTTCATGCACCATCGGACTACCATTTCTATAGGTCAATACAGAACTCCCTTAATGAAGTAAAGTTGCCTTCAAAAGAAGTCTGTGAAAATTACTTCTCGCAGCTTTTCGCCGAGAAACAAAAAAAAAAAAAAAATTCACACAGATGGAATAATGTCTCTAGCGAAAACATGGCAAAAATAAAAGGTCGACCAAAATGGTACAAATTTCACTCACTAAAGTTTATTATAAATATATGTAGAAAAAATAAGTTGAAGTTTGATTAAAAATACGAAAAGACTTTTTCAACTAAAAAGAGCTGTACGTGATAGAAAATTTGTGAACTCAAATTCGTAAATAGGACACCTTAAATACCATTCAGACCTATTCATCAACAGACGCAATGTTTTCTTCAGATTTGTTGAGTAGTGTTATTATTACCCTTGTTTCTATGAACTTTAAATTTGATAGTTGATTTTTTTTTTCTTTCAGGAGACTTACGACAAATATATTAATCTCCGGACTCAAAATTTTGAAATTTATATTTTTTGAGGTAAGAAGATTCAGAATTAGGTTAACAAACACTTCATTCATAATGCTCAAACACACAAATTAAAAAAGTCGTTTCGTACTTTTAGCCAAACTTCACCATATTTTTAATATTTATAATAATAAATACAATAAATACAAAAATATTTATTTGCACATTTCAAAGAATCATTTCCGAATGGAGTGTAATTTCGCATACAAACTCCTATATGGCAATTTTAAATGTGTGTGAGTGCGTGCGTGTTCACACGAACATTTACACACATACACATGCACTTAGAATGTATCCCAGCACTCGCAAGTATACGCGCTCGTTGCCTTTTAACTGTGAATTGGTTGCTGTCACTGTTGTTGTTGTCGTTATGCGAGTCACAAAGTGTCAGCGACATTGTAAATGAAACCGTTAACTCGCCAGCAACAAGGTAATCCAACGGATGATGACAAGGCTTTGCATTTATTTTTAGTTCCTATTTGGATTTCTTACGGCCACTACGCTGCTGTTGTTGTTGCCCACAGCCTGTGCCGACATTATATAATGCCCGCTTTTGCTGTTGTTGTCGCTGTTGTCGGACGTTTGCCGCACAACAAACGGTGATGACCACGGGAAAATGGGTAACGAGCCACACGAGAATAAAAAAAACAAAAACAAACGCACCGAGACGCCTCAGAGGAAACTGCGATCAACAATATTTTATTCACAACAACAACTTTACTTATTATGCAGCCGTATAGACAACCGTCAAGCAGCTGCCGGCCATCGCCAAGCGCTACGCAGCGGAAATTCATATGCAGGCTAACAACGCACGACACAAAGCGAACGGCCGGCCGTTGAATAGTGGAGTCTGCGCAGACGCATCAGCGCACACAGTCCCATGAACGACGCTAGACTCGCCTCGAAATAGACGAAGATATATGGCGGGAAGCAATAAAGGCAATAAAAAAATGCTGCAGCCAACAGAAAATGTTGCATCAGCGCAAAAAGTGAAGATAAAAAGTTGAAGGAAAAAGCCGCACCAAGTCAAGCGACAACAACAGCTGTACATGAGGCATTGGATTGTGCCACACACACACATGACAACTATCAGCAGCTTGCGGTTTCGCCACAGTTGCGCGCACAGTTCACATGGAAAGCAGCCTACGCGCACAAAGTTCTTAGCTGTAGCAAGAAAGACGTGGCAGCAACAAAGCACCGAAGCATCACAGCAACAACGCCCCTTCGGCGTGTGGAAAATGTTGCTGTCATATTGCACGGAACATTATCAGGTACTCGCTTGACTGCGTTCGCGACTGTTGCAGAGCTCTTGCAGCTGTGCCACCGCCGGCGGCGCATGCGCGTGCCAATTCTGTGCTCGACTGCAGCCCCCAACGCCGTGGGCGCGCACTCTCCAGCAGCGGCGCGATGGCGCAAAGGCGCACTTAAAGGGAAATAAGGAAGCAGTTTTCACCGCGGCGGCGGCCGCTAAAGCCAATTTATGGCAACACCAGTTGATTGTCGGTTGCCGTCGCGGCCATTCATTTGCTCTGCGCCGCCACAACCGCCATAGTCGCGATAGCAGCAACGTTGCAGGCAAAAGCGATCACCAACATAAAATGTAAATTGGCTGCGATGCGGGCCATAAGCCGCTTTATCTTTGTGGAGCAATTTATAGTCTAATTTATGCTTTTTTGCCATTTTACGAGCACAATGTTTTTGTTGTGGCACAATGGACGTTGCAAATATCGCAAACTTTAATTAACCTCAAATTACTTCTAACGTTTTTTTTTGGAATTTTCCCCCGCGGTCACAGATAAACTGTACTTTACCTTGCGTTGCCGCACGTTCACTAATTGCAAAGAAGTCGGCAACAACAAAAACAACTAATAATTTACACATTTCCCAGCTTTTATACCTTTCCTCCGCAATTTGCTGCCGTTGCACACTAAGTTGCACTTTTTATGTGCGTTGTGTTGCACATTAATACCCGCACACGCACGCACACACTCGCAGCGGCAGAGCCAGGCGCATGCACGAACAAAAGTTTAGCACTTCTAAGCAAACCGCAAACTCATCGAGGCCTTCAACTGCCTTACAATGCACCGTGCTTTGTTGCACTAACGTTGTTGTTATTGTTTCAGTGGCACTGCTTGCCAGCACACAAACTTTTTAATAACTGAGAATGAAAAAGAACAACTTTTACACTCAGCACTTGTGGTTACAACACTTTTCACTGCAAGCCTTTAAGATTCTTGGCACAAAACTCGAGCTATGATGGAGACGATCTTAACGCGACGCGTGCATATTCACAACTGAGGCGCGGCGCTTCCGCAGACCAAGCTTTAAAGAAGAGTTCAAAAGAAGAAAGTCTGCCCGAACGCTGGCGCTGCCGTGCCGGTCAATGCTGCTTATGGCCACGATGTTCTGTTGGCCACAATTCATTCTTTTCCGGCGCGCAACGAGCAGTGCCGACGAACGAAGAGAATCGCGCGCAGCCAACATGAACGATTTCATTGAGTTTTGAAGAGAAAAGCTGAAAGAGAAGTGGCAGTAAAAGGTCTGGATGCTTGAAAAAGTGAGTGCTTAGAGGCTGAGAGTGTGTTTTGTGAAGGGGAAATTGAGATAAAAGTCAACAGAATTAAAGTTTGACCAGTATAGGAACTCCGGGACGCTCATTTAGAATTAGTAACTGCAACAAGTAGCAATGATTGTTTCTGCAATGATTATTAGTATCAGAGCAGCAGAAGTATCGTCCTTATTTTACTAATTAAAGCTTATAATCGAACTCTCTTTTACCTTCCTTAGACAGCAACATAACTTAAGACTTCAGTAGCCAACATATTTAATATAGAACAACGTACTCTACGGCATGTCAACGTTCCCGATCAATTTGTGCAAATCACTTCATGAACTTCCGCTTTTTCGATTCAAAATGACCATAATTGTGCTGAAGTTAAGTATATTGGTGTGTGTGTTACTTGAAGATCTCATGTGTAGAAGAAGAATTGAAGGATTGCTTGCGCATACAGGCACTTGCCTACCTAGAAACACACAGTCTCACCTTTTTGCAAGTATTCATGGGGTTACCAGACACAAATTCGACTTTATGAGCACTGACATTCTGATCGAATCGGATCTGCGATTGCAATAAGAAAATTAATGAGTATAAGGAAATAATTTTGGGTACCAAGTAATAAATTTCGCTTCGGTTCGCATGCAACTAAGAGCTTCTGCAAAGCCCAGAAGCCTTGAGGGTTTCAAGAGAAACCGACTTCTGGTAACCTAAAAAACACAAGACGATGCACAAGCATTTCATCTGCAAAATTGATCAATCGAAAAGCGGCGAATAAAGGGCGACAAACGAAGAGTAGGCAGAGAGACAAAAACCGCAACGGAAGCACTAATCCGTCAGTTGTTGCAGGAAGGTGCAGCAGACAATGTTCTTTGCACGCATGGCCGGTCGTCTGGCCGTCTGGCTGGCAGACTGGTTGACTGCTTGAGTGTCAACACTCACATGCTTGCTTGGTGACTAAGCGCTGGCCAACTGGTGGACTGACTAAATGGACAAAGGCTTGAATCGAACCACACACAAGCACATATACATATGTGTAAGCAAGTTGCAGGCTGGTAATCGTGTTCACGAGATGCATTCTCCGATACAACAAATTTGTACGAATGCCTTGCTCGCTGTACGAACTGGCGCTGTGGTCATATGTGAACTTCACCTGTGTACACCACCATTGATTTGTACATGCGAAATTACACACATACACATGCATTGTAAAGGCTTTGAATTGGAGGCCTGGCTGGCCGGTCTGGCGGCTCGCCTCCATCAGGGCGATTAATTCTCTGTGATATTGAAAATTTATCACCATTAAAAACAGATTGCCTTGCACACGAGTCAGTACGACGAGATGCCGCACAGGTGGACGAAGAAAGTTGAAGCTCGGATAAATCTAATATTTTCAGAGCATTCGCATCTCTCACAGAGCGTTCAATCATTCCGTCTGACCATTCGTTGCTGTTTTCGGGCAGAAATGCACACTGTGCGCATGCGGCAAGACTCTCGATGGGTGCATTTGGTAGATTTTCAGTAAGGTTGTCCTTACTTACACACACCCCTGAATACAAGCACATAGACAGGTGAAGCCAGCTTGCAAACGATTTCCAATTAGCAATTGCCAATGTGGTGCAGGTAATTTGATAAGTGGATTAATTTGAGTTCGCCGCTGTCAAAATCAATCACATCAAATTATGAATTGAACGATGACGGTGTTCGCGCCGCAAATTGATCGCAATAGTGAAGAGCGGTTCTTACAATTATCGTTGAGAATAGTTAATATGAAAGGTAAGAGAACAGTGGAAGTGATTGTTTAAAGAGAAAAACTTCTTTGAGAGTAAATATTCTGTTGATGAGAAGACAGATTTGATTTATTACCTTCTGCTAGGTTGGTAAACAGTACAACCTGCACCTGATTGGTTTCCCATTATACTGCTCTCAACTAATAGTTAGAATTTATGTTATTTTCCAAATACTATTTACATTTTTTTCATATAAATACTCTTTGACACAATCATAATTGGAAGGCTGATGGCGACGTCAATAACCCGCATTGTTGATACTCCCCTCAATACACTTGTAAACGACAGTTGTGTCATTAAACCCATCAAATCTGATCAACACTGATGAATTGGCAAAAAGTGTCGCAATCGGTTTTTAATGAGAATTAGTAGGTAGAAGAATAGAGAAATAATATTAAAATGTCGATCACTTGTTGACAGATAAAATTATTTTAAGAAACCAATGAGAAAGCATACTTGTCGTAATATTTGCATAAATATCATACTTAATTGATAGTGCGATTAGAAACTGAGTCAGACCAACAACAACTTTGGTATAATTTCAATAACTTGGTATTTCGGCGCGTTTTGATAAAAACAGTGGTTTTCTGTTTGAAGACCGACTAAGCATGGTTTTTTATCAGGATTATGCTGTAGTTGTAGCGGATATCCAGAACTTGTTTAGTATTAGGTATTGTCATTCTCGTCAGGTATATGAAACGAGCATTTTACAAAGGTCGGGGATTAGTCTGTAAGAATTAATGTTCATAGACTTAAGTAACTAAATAAATAGGCATATAAAGTGGTGGTTAGTGTCGTGGGGACACTCTTATAGATTTGTGCAATTTTAGTTGCTATCTAAGCACTGCTTGGGTGGCAAGGTTCAGGTTGATTGTCGTCGAAATCATTTAACGGTAGGCTCAGGAAACGTGCTATTTTGGCGAGTTAGGCGAATAGCAATAGAAGTGTTATTGATGGAATTCGCTGGATATGTAAAAACGTGGTTAGAGTCATGCACTTCTTATGCTCCTTGGCTTTAGAGTCTAGCATATATGTACAAGCAGATACAGTTTAGTTATCTTCGTCGATCGTTGACTGTTTCGTTCACTTATTCAACAATTTTCATTTGTGTTCTTGTCACCTAGAAATATATTTGTATACTGTTTATTTTAGTCAGCTCTATGTAAAACTTAAAAGACTCCACTAACTTACATTGGTTCCTTGTACCTTTCAACACGGTCAATGTGTTCCTGTTTACTTTGATTGTCAGCTATAAATCGTTGTGATTTACGTGAGTACTCGCCGGTGACGGCCTTACCTCACGGTGCTTTCTTTGAAGCACATAGATCAATGTAATGCGTTGATCAGTGCGCCAAAGTATAAATGCATTTTGCACGTAATTTCGGTTCCAATTGGTTTAGGTGAATATGGACAGTGCGACTCCACACTGGGTTGAATTCTTCAACCCTACCTGCCTTTAGGTTTTACCATCGGACTCCGCACAGATTCCACGATTGGTAATTGTCCATTACGTTTGGATAATCAATTTTGTTGTAATTTTAACATCAGCAGTTAAAATACTTTGAACAACAAGCCTCAAAGTTTTTGTTGATTTGTAAATTAGAAACAGCTGTTTGCTTTTTATTTACCAGCTGATTTAACTTTGCGCGACATCTAGCGACTAGTAGCTTTACAGTGTGCTTCAAATGAATTAAAAGATAAATGGTCGTAACCAAGAAAATGTTGGTGGTGTCACATGCACACATAAAATTACTTACAATGTAAATAAAATTCATATAAAAAAGATTTTGAATTTATAGTGCTCTACGCACACCTGTTAACCTATAACCGCTTTTGGCTCATAATGTGCAAACAACATTGGGTGCTATCTACTGTCCCAGTGGTAGAGTCAGATTACTAGCGCTTCTGCGACATGAAGACACAAACTCCGCATCTCCTGCTTCTTGGTTGAACTGCCCTCAGACCCAGGGCAAAATTATTGAACTTATAAGGGGCAGTTTTGGACGAAATTCTGTACATTGAAGGGGACAATTGACCACAGGTCTCTATACAAACTTCTCTCATATATCAATAAATATAAATTTTAATAAAATTTTATTTTAATTTTAATATAACAACAGCATATTTCTACTTTTTTTCAAAATTATATTTTAACTTTGTTTATCACTTAATATAAAACAATGAATAAATTAAACTCCGATCTCTTTCTATTTATTCCCTCCGTAAACATTAAACTTAAACATGAAACAAATGATAATTTGCATCCCACACAGAGCAGACGGAGCTGCGGGCGTCCTCAATGAGATTGCTGACAATTTAAGAGACGGCTACACCAACATTTAGCATCAGGCGAAACTATTCCGCATGAAAAGTTGTCCGAGCTGCGATAAAAGCAATTCATGAACACTGCTGCTGCTCCCGAAGGCGTAGACTAACAGCAACAACTTCCTAACTTTTTATAAAACAACAAACAAGCAAGTGCCTGGTGGCTGCGGCAGTGGCAAAATAGCAACAAAATTATATTTCCTTACTTACCGCAAAGCCAGCGGTGGCCAACATCGTCATAGTAAATATGTTGATATGTATGTCTGTATGTCGCCCGTTTTGCTGCGTGAGTACGCACAATGCGGTTCGTTGACAGGCCATTTGTAGTCGTGAAGGATGCACTGACGCGCTCCCAGGACCGCCGCTTCCACGTCGTCGCACAGCGCAATCTGCCAGTCAGCCGGTCCGTGAGTCAAATGAGCGTTATCATTGCGCTAAATGTGAAAGTTTCCCAAAGCCAATCCCCTTCCCATGCGCACTGTAAGGTCAAAACTCATCACAGTAACGCGGTCCGCGCTACGTGGGGAGCAATAAAAGCGGAGTAGCAGCACAACAACATACATTCAGATGAGTTCGTTGCCATTCGCACTTCCTTGTGGGACCCAAATGGTGGCAGCAAACTAAACTGCAGTTAGTCAAGTCATTTCCGTTAGTCCTCCTCGGTGCGGTCGCCATGAAATGGTAATGAGGAGTTAGCCGAAATAGTGGAGATAAACGAGATTGACGAGGAAAATGGGGGCTGTGGCAGAGTGTGGGTGGGGGCAGAACACTACTTCATCTCGAACGCTTCGTTGTATGTAGTTTTGCATAAATGGCTGCGTTGCCGCAATTTTCTTCGGCAATTCGTTGTATGTGACGTTGAAGCCAAGGATGCTGCCAGTAAAGTCTAAAAGTGATTAAAGCGAGTGATTTGCTAAACTTAGCTGAGACGCGCTAATTTATATACGTTTATGTTATTGTACTTCGAACCAAAATATTAATAACAGTTCCCAAAATAATATACCTCGCGTCTTGCAACTCGTTTGCCCATCGACAGCGAGTTAGTGGATGGCCTTGAGCATCTTTGTTACCCAGTCAAGTGTCAACCAGTTTTGATAGTGTGAAGGCAACGTGATTGCTTCGACTCTTTGGTTTTGCTAAGTTGCTAAATTTGCAGTTGGATAGACAAGCACTCGCTGGCGGCGGCTGCAACAATCCGCAATCCGCAATGCGCTAACGAGCTTAATCGACTCGTCTTGGGAATTGAAGACAGCCGCGTACTTGTGTCTGTCTGTGCATGAATAAATGAATTTCATTGAAAGCCAATAATTAGAGATTGTCTTAAAATGTTTGTGGAACAACAAACACATGGCAATCGAATATTTGAAAATATTTTCTAGCATACACATTCGCATTCATTGAAATACAAAAATGCGAATTATTACAACAACAAAGTGTAAAAAAAATGCGAGCTCGCGATATTAAGTAGATACAGCAAATTATGTAATCCTATTAATGTGTGCCACGAGTTATTAAGTATATCCCCAATAATTGAATTTAACGACATTTTTATATGAACTTGACGCCAACGAGAAACATGCGAAATGAGTTGCACCCAGACCAAACCGCTGAGCTTATCTCGACATTAAAGTTGTTAATAAAATTTCAATTAAGAAAGTCGAATACTTTTATGGAACCATGAAAGACGGAGGACCGGAACTGCTCTAGCTCCAAAACAGTGCTTGAATTTATCTACACTACACAACCGAACTTTTGATTCAAAAAATGGAGAAGTTTTGACTTTCTGAGGCGTTCCTTAATCCTGGCAAAGTATTTTTAAATTGGAGTTCGAAACTCAAAACTATTTTCCAATTTCACAATGAACTCGCCATCCATGGATCTGTACGAGAGTGTAAATATGTCACGCCGTCGCTTGGCGGTCAGTTCAGTTAATATTTGCATGCTTGTTGACACACTCTCAGCTTTCCCAATCGGTAAACACGGGCGAGCTTTTGTGCTGCGCTTAACTGCAAAAATGGAAAATCATATATGTGTCTGTGTGTGTGTGGATCCGGCATTTATTGTAATCCTTTTGCTTGTAAAACGGTTACTACTTTTGAGCTCTCAGCGCGCGCTGAGCATCCTTCAGGCTCAGTGAATATCCGGCACAAATGTTTACGGACCCGTTTACTCAGTCAATGTTTTTGCATTGAGTTAAACGAATTATGCAAAAGCTCTTAATATTCGCAAACACACACACATATACTCATGCAATTATGCCCACCTACATTCGTATGTACAAATTCGTGGAGGCGGAAAAACTCTAATTGACTTATCGCAATTCGTTTAAGAGACGAAATCGCCAGTTTCGATGTGCAATGGGGCTCATAAATATTAATTATTAACAGAAAGCTCTCGTAAAGAACCTAAAATATTGGTTTTTATATAGCGAAAATTAGTCAGTTGTGGTATAACTTGAAAGCCAACAAGCTGGTTTTAAGTTACAGAATAAGAAATATTGAGGAAAATTATTTTAAGGAAGATATCTGACACTCTAAAGACAAGAGAGGAAACTCCCATGAAGTAATACATTGTCTACTGGTTCCGTGGGAGATACATGAGATGAGAGTAGGTTAGGTTTAGCGGATTCTTACGATGCTTTTTCCTACTATAAAAAAGAAGAAACTGTTGTACATGTCATTCATCTTCTTCTTCTTCTTTACTGGCGTAGACACCGCTTACGCGATTATAGCCGAGTCAACAACAGCGCGCCAGTCGTTTCTTCTTTTCGCTACGTGGCGCCAATTGGATATTCCAAGCGAGGCCAGGTCCTTCTCCACTTAGTCCTTCCAACGGAGTGGAGGTCTTCCTCTTCCTCTGTTTCCCGCGGCGGGTACTGCGTCGAATACTTTCAGAGCTGGAGTGTTTTCATGTTTTCATCCATCCGGACAACGTGACCTAGCCAGCGTAGCCGCTGTCTTTTAATTCGCTGAACTATGTCAATGTCGTCGTATATCTCGTATAGCTCATCGTTCCATCGAATGCGATATTCGCCGTGGCCAATGCGCAAAGGACCATAAATCTTTCGCAGAACCTTTCTCTGGAAAACTCGTAACGTCGACTCATCGGTTGTTGTCATCGTCCAAGCCTCTGCACCATATAGCAGGACGGGAATTATGAGCGACTTATAGAGTTTGGCTTTTGTTCGTCGAGAGAGGACTTTACTTTTCAATTGCCTACTCAGTCCGAAGTAGCTGCGTTGAGTTTCCAGGCTGACATTGTTGGTGGTGTTAATGCTGGTTCCTAAATAGACGAAATTATCTACAACTTCAAAGTTATGACTGTCAACAGTGACGTGAGAGCCAAGTCGCGAGTGCGACGACTATTTGTTTGATGACAGGAGATATTTCGTCTTGCCCTCGTTCACTGCTAGACCCATTTGCGTTGCTTCCTTGTTCAGTCTGGAGAAAGCAGAACTAACGGCGCGGGTGTTGAGACCGATGATATCAATATCATCGGCATACGGCAGCAGCTGTACACTCTTATAAAAGATTGTACCTGCTCGATTAAGTTCTGCAGCTCGGATAATTTTCTTCAGCAGCAGATTGAAGAAGTCGCACGATAGGGAGTCGCCTTGTCTGAAACCTCGTTTGGTATCGAACGGCTCGGGAGGTCCTTCCCGATCCTGACGGAGCTTTGGTGCTGCTCAACGTCAGTTTACACAGCCGTATTAGTTTTGCGGGGATACCAAATTCAGACATCGCGGCATAGAGGCAGCTCCTTTTCGTGCTGTCGAAAGCAGCTTTGAAATCGACGAATAGGTGGTGCGTGTCGATTCTCCTTTCACGGGTCTTTTCCAAGATTTGGCGCATCGTGAATATCTGGTCGGTTGTTGATTTACCAGGTCTAAAGTCACACTGATAAGGTCCAATCAGTTTGTTGACGGTGGGCTTTAATCTTTCACATAATACGCTCGACAGAACCTTATATGCGATGTTAAGGAGGCTAATCCCACAGTAGTTGGCGCAGATTGTGGGGTCTCCTTTTTTATGGATTGGGCATAGCACAATTAAATTCCAATCGTTGGGCATACTTTTGTCCGACCATATTTTGCAAAGAAGCTGATGCATGCACCTTATCAGCTCGTCGCCGCCGTGTTTGAATAGCTCGGCCGCCAATCCATCGGCCCCTGCCGCTTTGTTGTTTTTCAGGCGGGCAATTGCTATTCGAACTTCTTCATGGTCGGGCAATGGAACGTCTGCTCCATCATCATCGATTGGGGTATCGGGTTTGCTTTCTCCTGGTGTTGTGCGTTCACTGCCATTCAACAGGCTGGAGAAGTGTTCCCTCCATAATTTAAGTATGCTCTGGGCATCGGTGGCTAGATCACCCTGGGGGGGGTTCTACAAGAGTATGCTCCGGTCTTGAAACCTTCTGCAAGCCGCCGCATCTTTTCGTAGAATTTTCGAGCATTACCCCTGTCGGCCAGCTTATCAAGCTCTTAGTACTCACGCATTTCGGCCTCTTTCTTTTTCTGTCTACAAATGCGTCTCGCTTCCCTCTTCAACTCTCGGTATCTATCCCATCCCGCACGTGTTGTGGTCGATCGTAACGTTGCGAGGTAGGCAGCCTGTTTTCTCTCCGCTGCGACACGGCACTCCTCGTCGTACCAGCTGTTCTTTTGCGCTTTCCGAAAACCAATGGTTTCGGTTGCAGCTGTACGTAAGGAGTTTGAAATGCCGTCCCACAGTTCCCTTATACCGAGTTGTTGACGAGTGCTCTCAGAGAGCAGGAGTGCAAGCCGAGTAGAAAAACGTTCGGCTGTCTGTTGTGATTGCAGCTTCTCGACGTCGAACCTTCCTTGTGTTTGTTGGCGTGCGTTTTTTGCTGCACAGAGGCGGGTGCGAATTTTGGCTGCAACAATATAGTGGTCCGAGTCGATGTTAGGACCTCGGAGCGCACGCACATCTAAAACACTGGAGACGTGTCTTCCGTCTATCACAACATGATCGATCTGGTTGGTGGTTTTTCGATCCGGAGACAGCCAGGTAGCTTGATGTATACTTCTTATGCTGGAATCTAGTACTACAGATAACCATATTTCGGGCCCCGGCGAAGTCGATCATTCATCACTATTTTGATATTCAGGGCTGCTTTCGTAATAAATCGCACTGGATCATAAGATTGAGGGTATCAATTGGAATGATGAGTTGGGCTTTGAATGGCTTCCGCATTCTTCACATTAACAGGGACTGCCACAAATTGATTCATTCCTATCTTCTGAGCTCAAGAGAAGCTCGCTGAAGGCAATCGCTGAGACTGAGGTCTCTTTAAAAAAAAGAATCGAGTCGTACGACAAAAAAGTTAAGGGGAAATTGTAATTATGCTACAATTGTGCCGTCGCCCTGGTGGGTGCCATGTCAAAGAATATAATCGAATTTCGCCTCTCATATTAGAGTCATTATTCTGTTTGCTTATTGTAGATGATTAACAAAAATATTTCCCTCTAACTTTGGCACACACCGCTAACCCCCGCCGGTGCAGTGAGCGTAGCCTACAAAAATAGATGCCAACAAATATTTGATGCCATTGGCTCTAGTTAACAGTTAGTTGTAACTGGAAATTACAATTGTTGCATCTTTCGGCAGCATCGCATTCGATTTCAGTGCGACACATTCACGCAGGCGAACAAAGTTCGACAGTGACACAGTTTTTGATACGCATTTCCACCAATTATTGATGTTTTGTCTGTCCGCACACATGCATGTAAGTATCTATGTGGGCTAAAGGGAAAACAACAAACTCTATACTGAAATATGTATGTGTTTGTGTGCGTGTGCTTCATGTGGATGAGCTTAATTACATTTGAAATTGTCACCTCGGCGGGCAGCTAATTACCAGGAATGACGGTAGGTCACGGTAGGTCTGCTATTTGTGGTGAAATTTCGGTGGATTTGTCAAAAGTGCAAAGCTGGCACCACAAATACTCACTGCTGGCGCTCGCATCCGCCCGCTGTGACAGACCTTTGATTCAGCAAAAGAAATGCATTATAATTAACTAACTGTAAAATGTAGTTTAATACAGTGTGTACATTAGCAAGTACAAAGTATAAAATTTTGCGAAGAATTTTCCTTTGCCTAGAATTGGGTTGCTAACAAAAGGCTTGATGTACGCAGTTTTATATATTTTTGAAATCCAAATAAATTTAATTGAAATCAAAAATTAAATAAAAACCAATGTTTTATTCGTAGATGAAGCAGTGTTGCACATTAGGGTGGATCAAAATAAACGAATGATTCTTTTTTCGCTTGATCCTCTGAAAAATTGGTTGAGAGAAAATTTTCGTTGAAAGAAAGACTCTCCAAGTAGCAGAAAATTTGCTACAAAATCCTCAAAACGATAATATGTATGTCAAGTAGTTGGAAATATTCTATCTCACAATAAGAAAAAATATAGAAAATCGTTTGCCGTTCTTAGTCTATCAACCAATTTTTCCGAGTACCAAGCAAAAAAAAACACTCATTTTTTACCCATCCTAATGTACCTACCATATATACACATACTATACACACACATACACATACAATCCGTGCAATATCAGTAGCGCCGTGATGTGAGCGTGAAACATTAAATAATATTTTTATTACTGCAATGTCAATCTTTGCCTGGCCGGGGCAAGGCTACCCTCGCATATTATATATATGCAAATGTACCGTTTTTTATTCAAAAGCTTGTAATTGCTTTATTAATTACCATTGAACCCGCTGCACTCGCCCAACTCGCCGGCAATCACAGCATTTCACTGCCATTTGTTGTTGTTTTCGCAATTTCTTTATTAAAGAGCTTTACATGGTCAGTACTCTCATGCAGCTGTGCGAGTGTGTGTGTGAATATGTGTTTGCTCCATTAAATCAATTAAGTGCGTTTCCAATGCAAATCGAGAGAAACAATATGAAATCTGATTAAAATTCATTTTTTGTTGCCGCTGCAGTAGCGGACCGCGGTGTTGCCTATACTCACCTGCCGCAGAATCAACTCACGGCAACTGGGTTATGGCGGCATGCACACACACGCACACACTTATTTGTTTGTACATTGAAGTGTGCGCGTGTGTGTGTTGGTGTTGTTGTAAACAAATGAACTTTGCGTTCGCCGATGGAGACCTCAATTTGTGGTGGAGCGTCTGCAGCAAAATCACGTAATATGTGTCACCACTTTCCATTGTAGCGAGCAACAAGCCGCGAACAACAACAACAACCGGGGCATTTGAAAAATGTGGAAACAATAGTAACTAAAAGTACTCACATACACACACCTAAACGAAGCCATGTGATATGCCTACAAATAATTTGATTAAACTCGACGAAAACATAAAACATAATAAATCAAGAAAGAGCAGAACAAGAGCACAAAACAGATGAAGTGAATAAAATTTTCCATAGCAGACTTTTATTGGTTTTCTTTCACTTTTATCGGCAATATTTATTTTGTTATCTGAATACGAGAGTGTGTGCGTGTATTGAACTGTTGGCTTGTTTGCTTTCTAATTCTTGTTAAAAATGGGTGCATATGGCTGGTGCTGGGCGGCTGTTTTTGTGAAGAGAAGCGCCGGCACTCAATTTGTTTGCAATTTGCTACTTCGTCGGCGTCAATCAATCGGCTGCAGCAGCTGGTCTGGCTACAATTAGTCAACACAGAAAAAATTTTACAGAAGACAAGCACAAGTACATGCATACAGCCTGATTCCGCCTCGTTAAAACCTTGGCAGTCCTCAGAGTACGTCCCTTTCCGTCATTATTAGGTTGGTGAGACGACTCTCTCTTTGCGCCGGTCGGCTCTGAACGCACTGCCTCATAAAGGGACAACCTTAAGACCATGACAGACGACTCTCTTGGCGATAGATGGATAGCGGCTGGAGTGGGAATCCTTAAAGCATGGAAAATTAGAGGAAAATAG
Organism: Bactrocera zonata; assembly: GCA_037783105.1. NCBI lineage: Eukaryota > Metazoa > Arthropoda > Insecta > Diptera > Tephritidae > Bactrocera > Bactrocera zonata. The sequence goes on from JBAWJQ010000997.1 coordinate 746,945, forward strand.
AACGTGGGTGGAAGCAGGTCGGAATCAAACCCAAAAAACAACAGTAACTCAGGCGGCACCATCTTCTAGCAAAAATAATGTACGCGGATTCTCCCAGAAAGGAGTGAAAAGGTTTTGTGAGTTGACAGGAACCTGCCAACTGCTGGTGGAAGGAGAGTTACTGTGCGAGGCAAAATCGCCACGACGAGTAGAAGAACTTCCGCTAAGATCTTAGGGTTCCGATGCTCCGGCAAGGCCAAGATGAACACATTGCTAAGCAACTAAAATCTGGCAGCGCTGCGGTAGCAAGAATGCTGCATAGGAATCTGAACACTTGAGGCCCATGAGAGTGCTGAGCGGCAGAGATGAAAACAGAACGGATTGAGCGATACCCAGTAGCCTTTACAACGACAGAAGTTGCAACATTTGTTTGTTTTTAATTTAATTAATTGCTTTAATAACATTATTAAAACCTGAGGTTAAGGTCTGGAAATATACAATGTCTTCTAAGCAAAACGTTTTTCCTTTCTAAAGACTCATGTTTATAATTATGAACAATTCTACGGCATTCTTCTCAGTCAAAAATATCCAAAAGCGACCTTTGCTCCAAAATAACGTTACTTCATCTCCACACCAAAGACACCTACAGTGTTATTGTAAAATTAAATACTCACTGCCACAAACAATTCATTCAACTTGCCTCTTCGTGGCCAAATGTCGCTTACAAGTCTCAAATACCAAACTTTATCGTGATCTATCGTGAAGCATTGAATCACTTACCTCGAGTAGCCGTAGCATAAGGAGCGTTAACTGCACTTATTAGCATATGGCAATGACTTCTGGCATCGTGCAACGAGCGGCGTGCAACATAACTCGTGCAACACTTGAGAATGCCACAATAAGTGGCAGTGTAAAATATGCAACTCAAACCGCACAAGTAACCTGCGGGTGAGCGAATGTACACAACAACTTGCAACGGCCTAACTGTGTATTGAAGGGGCATAAAGGGCGCCACAGTGTTCCATTTGATATTGAGCGCCAGTTCAGTGGTTCTTGACCATCGCCTTCAAACATGCAACACACAACTTGTCGTCGAACTTGCGTGTCTGCGCTCAGAGTGCGCCTAATTCGCAGAGAGCGGCCTGCCAGCGTGCGCTCTCCACTCTTATACACTTGCTGGCGCTGGAGTTGCCGAAATTTGAAGCCTTTTGACTTGAGTTGGACGCCACGGCTTGGCGCTTTGGCCGCTAAAGCTGGTGGTTGAGTATCACTGCGTTGTTGGCAGATCCGCTGCCCGCTGCCTCAAGGTCATGGCATGCAGACATAATTCTTAGACGCACAGCTGTTTAACGTTTAATTGTTGGCGCGATGGCGCGCGCTCACACCATTCACAGGACGTTTGCCAGGCGCGTGCCACATGCCCCGCGAGCCGTTGCTTGGCGGCTTTATGCGGGTGGTCTTCGGTTTCCAGTCAAATTTTTTGCCTGTGCTTTTGTTTGCCGCGCTATGATGCAATCCTGTGGCGCTTCTTAAACTTGAGCCAAGCGCGCTTCCAGCGACAGCAGCTCTGGGCTTTTAATTAAATTCTAATTAGGCCAATTAATCGGCATTGAATTGCAAAAATTTAATTACAATGCGTCTGATTTTCGTCGTTCATTAGAAAAAAATTCATTTCGAATATCGCCAATTAATTATCGCTTAATCTATAGTACTGAAAAATGCACGAAGTTAGATGATATGCTAAGCGTTGGACCAAGACTTTTCTCTTAGTTATTTTCGGCATTGAATTTCGAAAGTTAGGAATTTAAGGTGATGCTAGTTGAATTCTTAGCACACAAAATTTATGCGAAAAAGCTTTTACTTAGCGTAAGGGCGGGGAATCATCGGTTGGAAGTCGGTCTCATTTATGCAAAACTTATGCTAATTTGTTGGTGGCTTTGATTTGCTGTCTCGACGCCGTCAGCTTCCAAACTCTTATTTGCCTACTGAAAACCAACAATTTATTGACCCAAAAGTTTTCACAAGTTTTTGTAGACAAAAGGTTTCTAATAAGATCCGAAACTTACAATTTATGAATCACGATGTGGTTGCGTAGACACATACGACAACGTTCATTGACAAGATAGTTGAGTAATGTCAACACAGTTCCATCGACATCAAAATGGCCACAAGAACCGCAACTTCCAGACGGAAGCGCGCCAGCACACATTCACCTGGCCAACGCGCTATTACACTCGCCGCTGTCTGGCGTTTAGTACGCCTCGTAAATGCCACACACAGTCCCGACACAGTGACCGACAGCGTCATGCCGGATACGCAACACAACTTCTTCCGCTGTTTGTTGTGTGCTTTCAAGTGGCATGTGGCATGCGGTGGCAGAGTTTACACAGCGCTTCCTCGGTTGCACCGTTAGGAATGGGTGAACAAAGGTATTTGAATCCATGGCAATACACCTATGCACCTACTTATGCAACAACATACACCGCTGCTCTTCTGCGATTCTTGTTGCAGCGCGCGCTTACAAGCTGGCAAAATGGTAGAAGTAAACACCGATGCATTCGTGCTATGGTTGTTGGTGTTATTGTCTGTCGTAAGTTTCAAAGTTGACACAACGACCCAGCAACATTGCACAGCCCCACGCGATCACTGCGCTGGCAACTGCGGACTGCTGGCTGCTCTGCCTGCGGCCGTGGCTGCTGTTGCTGCCTCTCACGCTCCGCCCGGCCGCGCTTGGTAGGTGTCAACCGCAGCTTAGTGAGTGGCATCGATGCGCCATTTGAAACTTCTGCCAAAAGTTTGGTTCGCTGCACACACCACCACACAAACACATGCCCACACACGCACACACATGTGCGGCGCGCTAGTTGCAGCAACCGAAAGATGCTAATCCAATTTGGTCTGAGTAAAGAATTCTGCTATGAAAATTTCGTGCATGGCAACTAAACAAGTACGTGCTAATGCAGCAGAAATTATGCTTACACAGTTGGCTGCAAATATTCATATCGCATGCCGTCACTTTGAGGTTGAGAGTGTGCAATTTTAAAGAGTTCGCCGAATCGCTCGGATTTCAGGTGAGTGGATCAAGGTGATGCATATGTGAGTACGTAAGCTCATCAAACTTTTAATGTGGCATGCCGCACCACATCAAATCATGGTATTATATTAGATAAAGAACAACAACAATAACAGTATCACTTGTACACTGTGAAGAGAATAATAATTTATTTACTTGCAGAGCGATAAATTGCAGGCATTGTGCAATAAATACCCTTCAGGCAACGCTCTGCCGCAGTGACAGCACTTCAGGACCGAAAATTAATTTGTGGTTTCGAATTCAAATGCAAATGAGACACACAAAGAAGTCATAAGTGGAATATATTTGAAAGTGGTAAGGGGAAATTTGATTTTTGGAGCGACAGAAGACATTTCTCAAATAATTTTGAAGAATGCTGTCGGTTTGCCAGACTCCAGGGGGTAAAATATAGGTTCTTTCCACTTGTAGGAATGCCAATGTTTGGGTTAAATCTGGTATCTACCACAGTTTTGTGATTATTCTACTGATAACCACTTTTGCTGGTTAGCTTAGGTTGGGTTAGGTTAGATGGCTGATCAAAGATCTCACGTGGACTGTTAAATGTAGTCCTTTGCTGGCTTACCATTTCAAAACTGGCAATGGAGGCTAAAGCGGCTGTTCCTTACTTGCATTTATTGGAGCTCTGGCAATCTGAAGCAATAATGTGGATTTTGAACTTTTAGACACGAATCTAACCTCCCGCACTACCCACTGGATCGACACCAGTGTCCAACGTGTGTAACCACTTCCAATTTAAGTGTCAACGCCATGCATGTCATAACGAGTTGGATCATAGAAAAAGCAAATCTTCTAAACACTTATCACGGATGATTAAACAATAACAAGATTGGCAGCAAACTATTGCTTATGAAGGCTGCCGGGCACAGCAATTATGCGCAAAGCTTCGAATTGCAGCACTTCTGGGGCAATCACAGTCAAACAACTGTCAATTAAGCTACAACAATAATAAAAACAATAATAAGAATTGCAAAAACAATAGTAACAACAATGCAGTGAGGTAAATTCTGAGCTGTGATTGTAAATTCTGTGTGTTGAATTCGAAAATCTCTTGATGGCTTTGCTGGTCTGAAATCACTTCATGTAATTTGAAATCTTTCAGCTTGGACCTGGAATACATTCTGTGCATATTTGTGGATATATGTATGTGCAACATATAAAGATTTATTTTTAGGCGCATAGCGGTATATTTTGTGGAAAATGCAAATGCTTATGCAGATAAGGGGGACATGGCAACGAGGTCCATTTGTGAATACCACAAACATAGAATGCACACATGCCCACACACACACACACTCGATAACGCTTACACAACACTCACATGAGTTTGCATATTTACACAGTCATATTTCATATCGACGAGTTTGGATAAATTGAAATTTTCATTTCCCTCGGCGCAGATATATTCTTCTTAGTTCGAAATATAAAAGTAGAAGAAGAAGAAGAAGAAGCACACTCTCTGTCTCTTATGTTTTCTTTGCGTTCGTTAGTCATAATTTGTACTGGGCACTAACAAAGTACAAACACAACATGACTGTGCTGACTGGTGACCAGGCGCCTCGAGTCAACAAGAGACAGGAAGCCAAGGAGCGGCGGAACAAATGAGAAGCTTGCAACATACCGGAATTCTGGAGAAGCTTACAGTTGCCATTGTTATAAATAACAAAGTATTGGCAAACATTTTTCTACGCTCGACCACAGCGCATGCATGTGTGCGCTTCTGTGCATGTGTGTGAGTGAGCATGTATAGGTGTAGCGCGTGTGTGTATCGAGTTTACAAATTGAATGCAGCGCTCTAGTTTTCTAGTGGCAATTTGCCTATGCTATGGCCGCTGCTAGTGTCCTTGCCAAGGAGTCTCGAAGCCAACTTCTTCTTCGGCTCTAAATCTCTGACAAAACAAGATTTGCTGCAATCACTTGTTTTTATGCTGTCATTCGTTTATTTACTTCCATTTCCCTTTGCGCATCGCTTTCACTTGAGCAATTGTCGCACACACTTGTCCGTTGTTTTTGTGCGAGCTGTTTGTTGTTGTAGTTGTGGCATGTAGTGTGGCTTGTTGTCAGTGGATGCTTAGCAGCTACAAATACACAAGCATTAGTTGCATTTACCGTTAGTCTTGTGCAAATTGGAAATGAAAAATGCTCAATGGCCCTCTTCACTGCGGACTTTATAAAGAATTCCAAACGTCCACACGGAAATCCATCTCTTCGCCGCCGGACATGCGAACATACCTAAGTGGGGCACGGATGTCGGTGTTGGGAATTCGAAGTATGTATGCAGCGACGCGTTAGTCTAAATCAATTGCAATGCCACTCAAGTTGACACAGGACAACATCGTTTACGTTGCGTCGCCTGTGAACCCTTCCCCCTTCATTCCAAAGAAGACTCAGAGAATGTCGTTATTCACTTCGTTTTTACAGTTAAAGGGCATTAACATTGTAAATTGGGTCAATGCAATCACATAATGGGTTTCTTCGTCGCCACCTTACGCTTTCACAAGAAATGTCCTCTCAACTTCCAAATATTTGGCTCTGGTTGAATAAGAAAAATTGTCCAGTTTGAAATAATGCCTGATCCCAAAATCCTCAGAAAGAACTATTGTGAGATTGTATCTCCCTCATTTAACTAAAAACGACTAATAGTTCGAAGAAAATAAACTTAAGCTTAGACGCTTCCCTTTTCGATGTCCCTTCTTTGGAGTGACTTCAAATAGTGATGAATCTTATTAGTTTGACGGATGTACTGGTACTGAATACTCCATTTTAAGACATCGCAAAAATGTATCAAATCTTGCATAGACTCCCTTTTGTTTTGACTATAATAAAGTCTTGCCTATAATATGCTTTTCTCTACTTCGCGCTTCAATTTTATCTCAGCGTGTCTTTCAACCTCTCGCTGCAGCGCAAACCACCCAAACGATGCGCCGCCGAGGCTTTCGTGCACTTTGAAATTAAAATTACTTCCCGGTGTGAGCAAGCAGCGAGATTAAAACGGTAAAGTGTTGCCGCCGGAAGGCCGTTTGGAGTCCCTTGGCTCATTTAACCTCCGGCGTGAACTGCAGCTCATGAATATTTGCTACTGCAGCGCTTCTGCGGACCACACACGCGCTTGCTGACTACATTCAACTGAGTGGAGCGTCTTTTATTTTCTTTCTGGCAACTCTATGTACGTGCGAAGCGCGCGTCATAGACGAAACTTTAATAGTTGCGTATACGCAGCGGAGCACACTGCGCCACCTTAAATAACACGTGTCTGCAGAGGCTCCGAGGCATGCCCAATGCAAAAGTGCCAGAAGCAGCCTGGTAACTGCATTGCTTTACTGATTCCTATTCAAACGCTTTCAGGTTTCCCAACAATAACAACATTGCGCTCGAATTTTTGCCTTTGGACACCTTCATTCCTTCGAAGTCGATTTATTTATTGCTTAGTTTAACGCTTTTCAGCAGACATCGCATTGGCGCCTGTCAGCCATCCGCACTCGCCAGCCATCCCCACGGGCGCCGCTTGACCTTACCTCCCGTCACCACTCGAAAGCCAAGCCGTTGGCCAATTTGCCCGCTGTTGCTGTAGGTCGGAATCAGTGCGAGCGGCGGCTGGGCGGAAGGGCTGCTCATGCAAACATTTACTTTGACTGCGCATTGCCATAAGTTTAAGTGGAAATCCCCAGGAGGACGCTGCCCGCCTGCATGCATATGTCAGTCACAGTGTCTGTGGCGGTGTTTGCGTGCGTGTGTGAGCGCATGTTTATGGTGCGTTTATTTCAGTTGCTTGTTTGTCGTCGTTAACAGTTTCGTCTTCCTGCTGGCACTCGAGATAGTTTTCCAGTTGCCGGCGCATTATTCAGCATGACGGAGCGCATATTTTCCGAGTGTTTTAATTAAAAGTGCTGGGTGTCAAACTTTTTGCCCGCATCTACTAAGCTGGGTGTGAGTGTTTATTTGCATGCGTGTGTGTATATGTGTGAAATGGTTACGGCTGCCAGAAAAATGTGGAAAGTGACAATTTTGGCTTGACCTTTTCGCCACATTTAGTCGCAAACGCAAATAAAATTTAATGTGTCATAATTCTAAATGTGATTTACTCTCCGGTTGCTAACGGTTAGCTTAAACTTTAGATGTTATAGCACAGTGATAGTCGTCATTTGTAGTGCTTGCACACATTTTGCACGTATTTGATGGGAGGTCAGAAGTAAATGAGCATTTCAATTACTTAACACCACATTTGCTGCATTTCCACACATTTGTGGCGACTTTATGGAAGAGATGAGAACTTTTAACTACAGTTATTCACTGAGTTAAGGGATTTGAAAATTAATCATAATAAAAAAAAAAATTAAAAACCGATGGTTTTATCGCCTTTCGGTTGAACTATTCGCAACTTTGGTTAAAGTTTTGCCACAATTTGCTTATTGGGTCATTTATGGTACAGCCATTCCCGACCTTTCGGCATAATAAAGATGATGACCTATATTTCGTAGCTTTCAACGAATTGAACTACTAAACAGTTGCAGTAACAAGGTTGATAACCTTAAGGATTTTCGAAACGTTTTGGTCACATCAACTCTTTAGACTTTCGTTTTTTAATCTCATTTGATCTCCACGGGCTCGCACGGGACGATACTACTGCAATTTCACGTTCGACATTCGTACCACGTTCATCAATCGTCGCTGGCTTGTTGGCATAGACCATAGACTTGACGTAGCCCCACAGGAAATAGTCTAACGGCGTCATATCGCACAACCGAGGCGACCAATTGACTGGGCCGTTTCGTGAGATAACATGTTCACCAGACTTGGTTTTCAGCGATTCCCATTCGCATTACCGTGCCGATCTTGATCACTGAGAAGAAGTGTGGCCTAATGAAGCCGCCAGCCCATAAACCGCACCAAACCGTAATTTTTTCGGAATGTAATGGTTACTCATGGAGTACGTATGGATTTCTGCCTTTCCTATAACGCATATTTTGCTTATTGAAGCCATTCAGCCAGAAATAAGCCTCATCGCTGAAGATGATTTTTCGATGAAAAGCCGGATCATTTTCAAGCATTTGAAAGCGCTTCTTTGCTTCACTGGAACGGGAATATTTTGTACTGTGATTCAATTGTAGTTCTGACAGGACGATTATGACGACCATAAATTGGATTTTCGACTAATTGGTGGATCGTATATCTGTCCATGATGAAATGGCAAACCTTGCTGAAGAAAAATGTCAAAAGAGCGAGAAAAAATATGGCGTCGTTTGCTGTCCCCATCGGTCAATTTTCGGAGCGTCCCTATTGAAAAATGTATGTTTGAAAGAACGTGAAGAAATTCACTCATTTTCTCCTCTCCAGAAGCATCTACAATTTCTGCTCTATTAGTAGATGTACTTAATATTTTGTCCTTGTTTTAATCCAGTATATTAATACATAATAACAACAAATTGTGCTATTGTGAAGGCTGTTGTAAGTATTTAATGTTGAAGCTCAGTGAAGAGATAAGCATGCCATACTTCAATACTTATCCTTTCTAAACAAACATAAATATAAATATACATACATTGGGACAAATTGAGCGTCTTTGTAATGCGCAATTAATTTTAGGCTAATACCGAAAAAAGAGAGCTTGTTTCTTGAATAATAGAGGATAAATAATTCTTCAAGAAAACTAATGTTTCTACAAAAAACAAAATATGATTTATCTCACATCTGATATCTTCTTAACACAAGAAGTATTATACAGATTCTAGCTGAATTGGCTGCTGAGTTAGACTCCGTTAAAAAAATCCAGCTTATGAGCATCTGCATACCTATAAAAATATAGAATTTTTGTAGTCACTTGTTGTTTAATGAGAAATTTTAATTGCCATCGATTTCCGACAATATTTTTCCGAAAAATGTGAAGCCACCTTTGTTTATCATTTATCCAAACAAACAACTCGAGGCATTCGGGCGGCAAATATTTAAAATTTGATCGAGCAAAATATGCAAATTATCAGATAAAATATGCTGTTGAACGTTTATGTCATAACAACGTGCAACACACATACATACATGTTTGACTGAATATCCATGAGATTGCGTTGAAATAACAAATTAAATTTTAAGGCCAAAAGTCAAAACACATGCACACATGAAAAGTGTGGGCGAAAATGCTTGGAAAACTTTAAATCACGGCACACACACATGTACATATGTGCAAATGAAAAAAAGAATCAAATATGTTTGTGTGTGAGTATGTTGCGTTCACTTTCAGACAAGTCACTCGTGTGCCGTCGGTTAATTGAAAAGTCATTAAAAATAGTGAACGGTACATTTCCAAAATGAACTGACAGACACTGTAGCGCGGCGTTAAAAAACTACAAAATCTGTTTGGACCGAAAATCAGCGGTTTGTACATACTTACGTGTGTGTGTGTCTATGCGTTCGTGCTTCTGCTTTTGATTGATGGCATGTTGCAGCTGCTGGAGCCTCCAGCTATGTGCGCAAAGCTTTGCACGTATTTATTTGTAAATAAACAGACTTATGACAAGCAATTACACTCATACATACATATATACAGATTTATGCAGTGGTATGTTAAAGCTCATTAAATGCGTCAGCGTATTGCCATTGCATAATCAAAATAAATGCAATGAAATGCTAACCAAATATACACAAGAATTTGAGATACAGATATATTTGCATACACAAAAATACTCCCATGAACATACATACCGAAGAAGAAGTGATCAAATTGAAAGGTGAATTTTGTGCATTTCATCTCCTTCAAAGTAATCCCCCATACTGCAAACGGTGATGTATGCCAACGAATTTTCCAGTCAACATAGCACTTGGAAAATTCCATCGTCGTGATGGCCATGAAAGCCTTCTTCGATTCAGCTTTTATATTCTAAATTGAGTCAAAACGGTGTGCTCGGAGTGGTCATGTGAATTTGCTGAATAGTCAGGAGGTATACAAAGGTAAATCGGGCGAATGCGGTGGTTGTGGCATGAGTTTAGTTGAAAAGGTGGCGAAATTATCACGAAAAACCAATGCAGTAAGAGAATTATCACCCAAATCCAATTCGACTGAAAGGCCTTACTCTCTTAGACAGGCTCTTAAAGTAGTACATATATCTGCGCCAGAAAATTCCTCTTTAAAGAATGTAAACATGCCACGGAACTATTCGTGACTCTTATTTTCTTTAATTGCGAAGAAATCTGGAGAAGAACTCATTATGAAGAACTAAACTTTCAGTTTTTGAAATATGGATCTCAAATTTTCTCCAGTCCTTTTTTCACGAAGAAACGTCTAATTTGTCAGAGCGGCTAGCTCTCATACAAACCAAACGACCGGAATTAATGCATCTATAGAAAAATTCTTCATTTGAAGAGATACAGGGTTTGTCCGGAAAGTAATAAGACTGATTTTCTTCCGTGGAAACTGTACTTAGGAGCGTGCGTACCGACTGGATTCGGTAAATACCGTTCTTAGCTAACGAACGAGCGGCTGGTCAGCTGCCTCCGAGCACCTGGAGTGTCAAGACAACATTTTCGCGTGACGTGTTTCTGTGAGTGGTGCAAACCGAAAATGTACCGTTCGTTAGAACAACGGTACGCGATTAAATTCTGTGGGAATCTCGGTAAATCTGCGACAGAGACGTTTGATATGATCAAGCAGGCTTGTCCAGATGATGCTTTGGAAAGAAGTGATGTGTTTCGGTGGCATCAGGCCTTCCTCGCCCAAAAATAACAATAATGAGAATGAATGAGCTAAAGTGAAAACGATGCTCAGTCTTTTTTGATATCAAAGATATCGCCCACCATGAATTCGTTCCTCTTGGACAAACCGTCAACGCCAAGTTTTACGTGGAAGACCCCATACGAAGGTTCACCGGGCCAACAAAATATCGCAGTCGATTGAAAGTTGCACCACACAACGGCTTGGCTCACACCGCCTTTCTTGTGAACATCTACCTAACCGCAGCCGCTCTACAGCCCAGATGTGGCCTCACAGACTTTTTTGTTTCCTCGCCGGAAAGGGCCGATGAAAGGCAAGCATTTTGAGACGACAGAGGGGATCAAAGCAGCATGCACCTCGGCTCTCAAGGCTATTCCGGAGAATGCCCTCCGTGGCGCCTGCAATGCTTGGAAAACGCGGTGGCAGTTCTGCATCGACGCAGAAGGAGCCTCTTTTAACAGTTTTTAAAGAGTTCCGGACAAACCCTATACATACGTACATACCGACATAACTGTAAGTTACGAATATCCATGTTTAAGATGTAAGTACATTTCGAATGGAAATTGATTGCCGTCAGTCTTTTCAAAGCAGAATAAGTCTGTCAATATTTTATTTTAAACTTTTATTCGCTAAGAAAAAAGTCAAATTAATTTTATTTTCAATTATTGTTTATTTGTTGTTTTCTAGTTTCTTGGGCTTTTCACATTTTCTCTTTATGTTTTGCAAAAAATTTACAAATTTCGTGTTAACGCAAAATGTTTAGACTCTTCGGTGAGTAGCTGCCTACACAAATATAAACATACATATAAATATTTATATAAATATATGTACATGTGTATGTACGTGACTTAAGGTTTGTATGAGTTACTCTGAAGAAGGGATGTTTCTCAATACTTTTGTCTTTTTAGTTTGCAATGTCCGCACATTTTAACTGCTTTCAATAAGCCAAAATGAATTTGTGTTTTAAAGTGTTAAGCTTGCTGTAATTATGTCATAACAAGTTCTGTGAACCTAACAAACAAACATGCAGTCCAAGCCCGCAGTGGACATCTACTAATATTTCAGCACACACATACAAACACACAGACTGGCACGTTTTTATGATCGCTGGCACACAGTCCGAGGAAAAATAAAGCAGAGTGACTTTATTGTTCCGAGACATAAACACACTTTAGAGCGGCTGCAAGCACACATCCATTTATGTGCATAAATACATAAGCGAATAAAATTTTTATAGGTATTTACCCAGCGCCATGGCAGTACTAACGGGCACGCGGCATCACCAGCGTAGTACCGGCAGTCGCATCTGCCAAGACAAAGCCCCGTCGAGTCATGGCACGCCACGCTGTAGCATCCAAAGCCATATTAGCCACAACCACAGCCGCTGTCGCTGCCGCAGTCGGCGCCGGTTCCTTTCACTTTCTCATATTACGTCTTTGCATGACAACATAATAGACGCACACATCCACGCAGTGACTTGCACTCGCACACCCGTCCGTACCGTTAACTTGTCCACTTATACATATGTATATGCGAGTATTTATTTGCCGCAATGCCGCCGAGGTATTCGCTGCGGCAACGCCACCGCCGGGTTATTAGTTTTCAGATTTGCTGCTGCTGTCGCCGCTGCTTCTTCATCGCCTTTGTTGGAAAGGCGACCGTCTTCGTTTCGTGAGCCACTAACCCGTTTTCTGATTATGGCACTGGAATAAATGCGCTGATACGCTGTCTAAGGCTAATATCTGGTGTCGGCGATGCCGTTAGTTGATTGTTGATGATGTCGACAGCGACGGTTGGTGTTGTTGTGGCGACGTTGATACCCCTTCGTTCGTTGCCAGCCACGACGTTATGTAACAGTTGGTTAGTTAGCGCAGTTTTGCTCTTCCTAATAAGTGTTGGCGTAAAACGAAAGAGTAACGGTTTGGGTCTTGCAAAAAGCAACTGTAATGTACTCACGTGCAAGTTAATTATGCAGTAAAGCAACAACAACAGCAATAACGCGCTCACCGCCAGAGGGCCAACAACAGCGTGCGGTTTTAATGGAGTAATTTCTGGTTGAATATATTCAATTCATTATAATCACAAGGCATTGCCGTTCAGTTCAACGCTTCCCCATCAGTGCTGCTCGACTTCACGATTGGAATTAGGTACCTACTAAAACATAATTAATTAGATTATTAGTAAAAGCTCAATGCATTTCTTACATGTTTCTTGACAGCCATTCTCATTCTCGGAGTTTTTTGAGAGCAGTTAGGAAGGTACTCCCTCACATGTGTACCACTGAGTGATCTGATATCATACTACTTAAATTAGAGTCTGTGTAGAGACTTATCCTAGGACCTCACAATATCTATTTACCGAATATTTTTTTAAGCTTCCAAGAAGTACCCGTTGCTTTGCATACGTTGTCGCCAATATTTGCTTAGCAAAATTATAGTCAAAATTAACTTTTACACGAGGGCATTAATTTGTTTGTGAATTAATTTTGTCTGCTTCCCCAGCTAATTCCGCTAAAAGCTTTTGAAGTGTCAACTCAATGGCTCTTTAAACATACATACATATGTATGTATGTATGTAAATGAAGTAGATGCATACACGTACACACATACATCATTTTAGTCTTTAGGCCTCTACACTGTTATTAAGTTCATTATTACAAAGATTAAAATCAGAACGGTTTTACGGTAAATTAATTAAGCGAATTCCCGGAGTGAGGGTCTCTGGTCCCTTTGCGTCTTCCTTTGATTAAATACACTCAGATATTCAAAGGCGTGCAAAACTATTTGTTTGCGTGTTATTCACTGCCGCTAAGCTCTCAAAGGCGAAAAAGCTCTCTGCGCTCTAATTTCTTGAATGCGAACTTTAATTACATCAATTTCGCTTTAATTGCAGATAATTTTTTCTCATTTTCTAAACGCCTTCATGCTCCCAGAGCGTTTATTTACCGCGCGCTAGATTGCTTGAAAAGCTTTTAGTATTCTCGCGTTGGCAATTCATTAAGTTTTCGTATGAATTGCTTGTTTTTGTTGCTGTTGTTGTTGCTGCTTATTTACCCCTAAACGATTTTAGTGCTGCATGTACAAATAATTATTTGCATAAGTAGACACTAAAATTGCATCGATGTTTCTCATCCCGTTTTTAAGGACAGTTGGATGGTTTTTGTACAAAAAACACGTTAATTTTGGTTGCACCGAACACCCTTCACAAATAACAAATATTCCTTTGCAAGAACTTGATTTTAATCGGTTACTTTGCATGATAACTATGTGTTACAGTTATCCGATCTGAAAAATTTCTTCAGAGATTTAACGATTGCTTTAGACAATAACCTATACCGAAAGTTCTTGAATATTTTTATCTCTTGAAATGAAAAAATGTCCATACAAGTCCGATTGTCCACTATAGCTAGTGGTCCGACACCGCCTATTCCGACAAATGAGCAGCTTCTCGGTAAGAAATAGATCAGGTCGATATCTTAAAAACTGAAAGCCTAGATCATATATATAAAGACGGACGGACAGACGTATAGAGACAGACGGACATAGCTAAATCGACTCATTTCGTTTCGTTCATTTATATACAAGGTCTGTCGCAAAAGAAGCAGGACTTTTTAAACATAACTGTTTCCGGTGGCGCCACCTAATGGTGGGTATATGAAATAAAAAAGTTTGATGTCTTGTTGATAAAAATTTATCCAATTGTAACTACAATCGATGTTATCGATCAAAAAGTGACAGCAGCTTTTGGTCATCGGTCGTAAAATGCATTTTGAACCAAGAGCAAATATTAAATTTGCCGTGTCATCGGTCGACGCTTGTCACTGATTTTTTGACAAAAAACTCCATATTAACCATTAATCACTCACCCTACTCACCTGATCTGACACCCTGTGATTTTTACCTATTCGGAAATCTTAATTTGCTCATGAAAGGACACTGGTTTCAGGTCATTTCAGCTATCCAAAAGACGACGACCGATATTCTCAAGAGCATTCGAAAAAATGACCTTAAATACTCATTTGAAATGCTAATTGACCGGACTAAACGCTGTATCGAAGCACAAGGAAACTACTTTGAATAAAAAAATAGAACTTTTGAAAAATAATAATTTTTTGTTGTTTTTTTAACAGTCCTGTTTCTTTTACGACAGACCTTGTATATACTTTACATGGTCTCTGACGTTTCCTCTTGGGTGTTACAAAGTTCGTAGCAAACTTAATACGTCCTGTTCAGGGTATAACAAAACTTTTACAGGAACTCAGTTGTCTCTTTCCTTAGACAAAGCATATGCTCCTTCGAAATCTATAATGTGCAAAAGCATTCAAGAAAATGCGCTTGAAAAGTTATAAATGTTTTGCTGTGCATTCAAAACTCTTCCATTTTTCCTCACTCAAATGGAGCAAGCAGGGTTCGTTGACTAAACTTAAGTATCGTGTTGTCTCAATAGAAATCTGAACACATCTAATCATCACAAACTCAAAAGTAGTAGTTCTTGGAGTAAATGAGCTTTCATTGCAACTTAGTTGGCAACTGATTCAAGCGACAGTATGTAAGTTAGAAGAAAAGGAGCGTTATTTGCAGCGCAGAATAAAGAAGCAATTCAATTTCGTAAGTGCCGCAACTCTGTCAAATAAATTTCCACATATATACATACATTAGGGTGTGTCATTCTGAGGCAACCTCTTTTTTTTCAATTAAAAAACAGGCAAGAAACTTTCGAAAATGTGAAAAAGTCACTAAAAGATGAGCTCTCAATATTAATATTAAGTTTGCCTTAGAATGACACACCCTAATATACATACAAAGAGATGTATATGCATCATTTTATACAAATAAACCAATGCAGCTAACTCGCATATTTACTAGCGACATTAAAAAGTGTTGAAACACTATTTTAAACTTCTTAAATAATATTATTCAACACTTTAGCGAACACTTTTTTATGGTCCAGGTCAGTGCCTCATTGTTGTTATTGCGCAAATTTTTATTCTGTTTGGAGAATAGCATCCTTAAACTACAAGTTATGACTCGCTATTTATACATTTGCTATTTTTAAAACATACATACGTACATATTATATACACCAGTGTGTGCATGTGTTGGCCCGTTGAATTTGCATTGCATAACGGTAACTTTCAGCGTCTCCTCCATTCGTCCAGTAAATATTAATATTTTCGCCATTTATGGTCGCTATTAAAACTCATTTATATTTAGTACCGTTACTGGAAGCCATTTTGAACGCAGACTATGAGTTCTCTCGCTCCTTCATGCCGTCTCGTTTTTTTCATCATACACCTACTTTTGTAAGTATTCTCAACAACTAGCTCCGCTTTCCTTTTCAAATTCATTCTGTTTAACTTTTCAGCCATTATTTTTTTTAGTTCTGTCGGACTTTGCGCGTACTTTCCATGGTTTTGCGTAATATTCTAGGTAAACACAAACATAAAAATATTTTGCCCAACGACAGCGAAGCTGAACAAAGCAAATGCGATAATCGTATTATTTCTTAAAGCTATTTATTTGCAAATTTTCCTATTTATAGCCTAGCAATATGCCTCAGAGAGTACAATAACAATAATTTTGTTTACGTATGTAATAGAGATTTCTAACACCTCGCTGGACTTTTTTTGGACTAGCGTGACGTCTGTCTTGGCACTTAATTTAACCTCCATTGACCCTTTGCTTGAACTGCGGCATTTAGAAAATGCATGAAGTGTTTTGTCTTGAAATATTAGACAGTCTGAGGACACAAGGCTCATCCGATGTTGGAAGGTATTAGTCTACAACCACTGCCACGCTATTTCTTCTAAAGATAGTCGGGTCTACTTAACCGGAACGGACCGGGTGTGTATTTGACCAAGGACTGTCAACTCCTGAGCATTCTTCCAAAATACTTCTGCCGTTACAAGATCAAAAATACCACGCCTCTGTTTTGAATTGATTAAAAGTACTTTCGAACTTTCGAAGTTTAATAAAAGTATTGGTTATGATGGTGGAAAAACAATTTTAAATTTCGTTCGTTAAATCAAATACTGTCCTAGTCCTTATTTTTATTTTTGTCTAGTATTTGTTTGCCTTCAAGTTCTGTGGATTGTCGACAGTTGCTGTCTATAAAAGTCGGGTGGTTGGAAGTGGCGAATGGTTTTTGCTATTTTTCCATAAATTTTAAGTTCGCACCACCACATACGTACGTTCATACCGATGTTTATATAAAAGAGAAGAGAAAACAAGCAAGGAAGAGCTAAGTTCGGATGTAACCGAACATTTTATACTCTTGCAACTTGCAGGAATCAAAGCCGACTAAATAGTTTCAGGTGTTGATTGCCAATGATTGAAAAATATAACGAAAGAGCTCAACTAATTTAGAGGCTTTATTCATTTAGCTTTATTACGTATAGTATATCCTTGCCAATAAAAAATTATGCTTAAATCATCCTTAAATGAAATATTGGGTAGACTAAAAAATCTTTTCGTATTTCTAATCAAGCTTCAACTTATTTTTTTGTATTTATTATGAACTTTAATGAACGAAATTTGTACCATTTTGGTCGACCTTTTAGACCTTTTAGAGACTTTATTTCATCAGTGTAAAAGTTTTCTGGATTCTCGGCGAAAAGCTGTGACAAGTAATTTTCACAGGCTTCTCTTGGAGCCAACTATACACCATTAAGGGAGTTCTGCATTGACCTAAACAAATGGTAGTCCGAATGGTGCAAAGTCAGGGCTACATGCTAGATTCATCAAAACTTTCCAGCCAAGCTCTCCGAGTTTTTGCCGAGTCATCAAAGATGCGTGGAGTCTAGCGTTGTCCTTATGGAAGACGCAGCCTTTTCTGTTGCTCAGTTTTAGACATTTTATCGATTGCTTGGTTAAATCTCATCAGTTGTTGTAAAATATTTTGTTTTAAATGGTTCAAACCATTTGATAATGAATGTTAAGTTCCTAAGCGATGTCATGGCTGCTTATGTGACGGTTCTGGTCAATATTTCCATAATTTAATTTACTTTTTTAACGATAGGTCGATGGGCATTCTTCCCTTATTTCAAAATATAGGAAATTTCTTCATTATTTTCACTCATTTTTGAGTAGCTGTAACTGTATAAAACCTGCGCATTTTTTCTAGTTCAGTGAATCACATCGATATATTAGCTATCAGCTCCCATTCACATTTTGTATGTGTTTTTGCATTTTGGGAAGGTCACACTCGCATTTCGGTGCAGATACAGGCGTTCACATTGTGATTTTGCGCCACATTGTTGCCGAGTTTCAGATGAGACTTTCCTGGTGTTCATTTTAAAATGGATGCCACTTATTTGAGTTCATCATTTCATTGGCATTCATAATGAAATTCAGAAATGAACAGTTATGGAAAATGCATATTGAAATTCTGGTGCACGGCGGGTGGTTTGTGCATTTATGTACTATCGGTTTTAACAATTCATAACACAATTATTAGCCGATTCATTGATGCGCACTAAATGGCTTAATTCAATACTTCGATTTCAATTTGCTTCGCACTTTTGTTGCATTTAATTGCCGCGATTTACACACACAAATGCATTCAGTAATGGCGAGCCAAGTGGTGTTATTGTTGTTGTTACATTCTCTGTGCAACATACGCATTTGCATTCGCTCGCTGCTCGCTATCTGTGTAAATATAATATAATTTCGGTTTGTGTGTTTATGTGTATGTGTGTGTGTGTGTGTGTGTAGAAGTGATGCATTGGCAGTGCAACCGCAGATATTTAGTTTTGCAAATGAAAAGCAATTATTTGCGCATATTTTATTGCGTTTTCATCTCGATAATTACGACGAAAATAGACTACCGAGTGCGCGGAGGCAAACTAAAATTTAACCAAACAATAGCCCTGCCACTGTCCAATAGAAGTGCTTTCCATAAATAAATGCGTGTATCACTAAGTTGTATTAAATGTATGTTTGTGTGGGTGTTGTATGGCTGGTGAGCTGGGGAAAAAGTTACTAATTTGTTTCAACATTATACCGTCTAATTCTGTGAGAATTGCCAAAGTTCTGCGCCTAAAACCAGGCAATACATTGGCCGAGCATTTAGCCTTTAATCAAATTAACAAAATGATGCCACACGCGCACTCGCAGATGCACGCACATGCACATGCAAAAATCCGTTAAGTCACAAAGTGTCTGCAACTCAGTTGTCTGCTCAATTTGCTGGTCATTCAAGCATACCTCAAGGCGCGCACGCCACTTATGTGAACACGCACTTGCGATGAACTTTGATTTATCTAAGTTGCTCAATTGTTGCCCGCAATATTTCTATTATTAATTAACTTTGAACTTTTTGCACGCAATTCAATTGAATTAAATACACAAATACATACACACATGCATAGTATGTCGTACGGTCGAAGCACAATAGCATCAATAATTTCAACTATGTGGTTTATAAATTAAATTAAATAAATAATGTTAGCATGAATTCAAACAAGTAGTGCTGATTGCACAAAAACCTCAAAAATATTTGAAATTCGTGGAAAATTTTAGGAGCAGAACAATCACTCTTGCCTAATATACACGCTGTGTTCTTTTCGCTGACTTCCAAAACATAAATTTCCAATAATAATTTTAGGACAAATAGTGTTTAGGGTGCAGGTGCCGCTGTTTTCGAAATCTTCTGTTGTTGTTTTCACGCGCTGTAGAGTAAGACCCCTTTTGACTCGAAACCAGAATTCGGAGTTCTTCAGTAGTTGAAGAATCCTTGCTATTCATATAAAGGGAGTCGAACGCTGCGGTTCATTAAATAGCCAAAAGGGCTGATTTCCTCGATATTTTTTCGTTTCGCAATTTAAAATTTCGGAATAACCATCTTATTTCTCTGAAGAATAAATTTCGTGAAGGACCAACCAAGGACATTTGCTCTTCTTCAAAACTTCAATGTTCAGTTATTAGTACCGCCTGTAGTCATTTAATATAAGTGGAACGTATATTCGTGAAAGATGCACCTCGCTCTGGTCGACCAGTCGATGAAATTATGGAAAACATTGACAAGGACCGCAACAGAAGATGAAAAGTGAATCAAATATGATAATCAAACGATGAAAAAGATCATGGTCCAAGCGTGGTGAAGCTCAACAAATGGTCGCAAAACCAGGATTGACGCCTCGAAAGGTTATACTGAGTTTTTGGTGAAATTGGAAAGGAATCATCCACTATGAGCTGCTTTAGCCTGATCGAACGATTGATTTTACCAAGCAATCGAAAAAAATGTCTAGAACTGAGCAACAGAAAAGGCTTCGTCTTCCATCAGGACAACGCTAGACCACACACATCTTTGATGACTCGGCCAAAACTGGGAGAGCTTGGCTGGGAAGTTTTGATAAATCCACCATATAGCCCGGTCCATGCACCATAGGACTACCATTTCTCTAGGTCAATACAGAACTCTCTTAATGGAGTAAAGTGAGCTTCAAGAAAAGCCTGTGAAAATTACCTGTCGCAGTTGTTCGCCGAGAAACCAGAAAAGTTTTACACTGATGGTATAATGTCTCTGGAGGAAGATTGGCAAAAAGTGGACCAAAGTGGTGCACATTTAGTTCATTAGAGTTCATTATAGATATAAAAATAAATAACTCGACAACCTAACTTTAACAAAATAATACAAAATAAATACTGTACGCATTATCTGCTCAAAGCTGAAGACTTTTTTTGACCGCAAGTTGAGCTCAGTGAAGCAACAACATCAAATCACTTGAAAGAATTGTCAAAAAAGTGAGCAGTAAAAAAAATAAAATAAAAGCGAAAAAACAGTTTCCAACAAAATGCTCGTGTCCGTCAAATACAGTGATGGACAAGCTGACAGAGAGTGGCAATTTCAAAAAAACACTGTGGCGAAAAAGCAACTCTGTGCAGTTGTGAGTATGTTATGCAGTTTATGAAAACGCCTGTGGCGAAAAGTTAGAATCCTGTTTTTGCATCAAAGTGCATTGCGGTGAGCTGCCTGTGTATTTAAATAAAGTAAATTTATGAGTAAATATATGAGACCAATATACAACAACACAGTATGCAACCGACTCCCACCTACAAATATAATTCTGGCCAAGCTATCGTTAATAAACATACATACACAGCTTTTACTGTGAAATAATTTCGTTCTTCCCTCCTTATCGCACACGTGTTGCATACATTTTATTTCAGAACTCATTTAAGCAGCGCTTTGGATGCGGCAAAACTTTTTATCAACGCAATTCAGGAAAAATTTGATTTCCCCACCAAACGCATACCCTTTTACATAATATACACAAACCGGTGAAATAAAGCGAAAACATTTGGAAAAAGTGAGCAAAAAGTGGCGCCAAACTCGTGCCAGCGTATTTAACTTTGCAATAATCGGTTTGGCTATGCAATAAAGTGCATAAATCTCGTGCGCTTCCACGCCAGCGCCCGCTCCAGCTTTCGCCCAGGGGATAAGTGCATATGTTAGATGCAAATGTTAGCAAGAGCTAACTGTTGGTGCAAATGGAGCTTAGCTCGCGGTACCCATGACGGAAGGCAAACTGTGGTTCCACCCTGGTTTTGGCTTAACACGGAAGCAAGTGCCGCGAGTGGGTGTGTGCGGAAAATACAATGACAACGAAAGCATTTGAATTCGGTCGACGAAAGTAATTGCCCGCTTAGAATTGGTAGAACATATTGAACATATTTATACATAAAAATTACGTGTCACGTTGTTTGTCCGCGATGGACTCCTAAACTACTGAACCGATTTTAGCAAAATTTAGCACAATTTATCACAGTATATCCAGTTCGAACAAACTTAGAAGATAGGATAGTAAAAACAATCCATAAATAAAAAATACAGCGAAATCTTTGTTAAATGGAGACTCTATTAAACAGACAACTCTATTAACTGGACAGAAAGGCTGGTAACCAGACATTGAGAAAGCAGTCTTAAATTCGTCAATTTTTCCAATGAAATGTATTTGTATAAACATTTTCAAAACTAAACCTCAAGTACAATCCCTTCGATTCTTACACTGACGAAAACGTTTTCGCCTTTATTCATAAATTTATTTTATAAATAATAAAGGTAGTTTGAAATGTATACCCAAGCAACGCGTTGCCGGATCCACTAGTATACATATGTATATGGGTTTATGTGCCTCGTACTACCAGGCAACTCGTGTAAGTCATTGTATCTCAATTTGAACGAATATTTCCAATTGCATAAATATCACCGAATTTAGTGAATGCGTGACTGGGCGTTTTTCGTGGTATTAAATAAGCTACCATTGGAAAATTAAATTTAGGATTTCGTGAATATTTTTCTTAGAACTGGGCCTGCAGATGTGAGGATATATTGTTCGTGGCTTAAAAAAATTATAAATTTGTTAAAAGTTCTTGTCCTCTTGATTCCAATGTGTTAATAATAATCCCTTTTCGTTATCGTTTTGCCTTCCTAACTAAATTTTACAATGGTCTGAAAAAGCATTACACCGACTAAAATGATAATGCTTCGATTTACTTTACAATATCATAATCCACATGCAAGCATACCATATATCAATTCGTTTGAATTTGTGTTACACCAAGTGTGAATGCGAGCATTTATTACCTCTTTGGCTATCTGGTTTATAAGCACAGTTACGGCGTGAGCTCTTCACAATTCGCCTGACATTGAAAATTCACTGTCACTTCCTGTGGAATTCACAAGCATAGCGTAAGTCCCTAGCATAATCCCCTAATGTTCACTTCAGCATGGCACATTGAAAATGACTTATCAACACGCCGGTACACCACACCCCGGAACAGCACAACAGCAGAGCGCAGCATCCGGTCAAAATGATTTAACCGGAAATAGTACAATAGTGTGTTTGGGTATGTGTGATTGGGAATACAAGCATTTATTTGTACTATCTTTAACCCAAAAGCCACCCCACCCCCATCAAAAGTAAAAGTTCAATAAACGTAAGAACCAACATACGAAACCACCAACCCACCAACCTACCAAGCACCAACCCAACTAACTGCTACTTCACTATTTGGACAGGAGGGTTCGAACTGATTTAAAGCGCATGTGCCATCGCGCTCTCGCCTCCTCTTACTCTCACTCTCTCTCTGTGGAAACATGCTTCGCTCTCTCATTTTATGACATCAAATTGACATTTTGTTCGACAGCAAAAGTAAAGACCAAACCAAAACATTTGCTAAGGGTGTTCATCATGCCACTCAGGGCGAAACACCACCCAAAGGGGTGATTATCGAATTGAGCGAAGAAAGAGGCAAAAATCAAATCGCTCGTATTATCGCTTGCCACCGCTGTTTTGCCCATTTCGCCCAAGAGCATATTTGACAGTTTCGCGTTAGTCATGCCGACTTTCAGCCGCACGTCGGGAGATAAATCATAAATCCGCGTTGAAACTCGCGAAAAGCCAGCTGAGCTATTATTGGAAAACAATAAATCGGTGGCCATACAGATTTTTCGTACAAATTTCGTAGTCCAAGTTAAATGTAATGCAACAAAAGCTTTAAATGCTCCACAATTATAAATATTATTAGACAAAGTGAATGCCGACAGTGCTCTAAATAGACGAAAATACGCGTAAAAGACAACAAAAACAAAATAGTTTTAATTATGTCAGAGGATGTTATGTTTGTGTGTGTGTAATGCGGTTAATGTGTGGCTTCATTGCAGAAGCCAACGCGGCTTAATGTGTTCCACGAGCAATTGGTCGCAGCGAAATGGATAAGGTGCCACACAATATGCCCACTTGCTCGCTTCTAATCGATGTAGACCAGCGTAATAATTTATAGGTAAATTGCTTGCAAATATGCGCTTTAAAAAGGTAGTAAAGTGCTGTGAAAAATCGAACGATTCATGCCTTGAAGCGTGAGTCTGACAAAATCAAGTGTCGCGTCAACCACTTTGCTCTGCGTTTTTGGTGCTCTCATATATGTGAGCTCATATATGTGAGGTGTTCCAAAGGTGGAGAGTTGATATGCCAGAGAGAACGTTGTTGTGTTGGCATCATGTTGGCTATTGTTTTTGTGAAGTTCTGTGTTAGTCGTTGACCTTAAATCGAGCAACCCTTAAATTTGGTTGAGAGAATTCGGTAAGACGGTGTTGCCAGTTGAAAAATTTCATAATAAATTTTTAGAGTAAATCTGTTTGGCAAACTGAAACGCGTGGACTATATAAAGAAGCAACACGTTTTCGCGCTGTTGTTTAAGAAAGACAAGAAGAAGTATTTCCAGTTATCAACTAGAGAAAACGTAAACTTCGGCTGCACCGAAGCTAATATACCCTTCACAGATGTATTTCTTTTAGTAACTACGTGTGCAGTTTGTTTTGAAGCTATATGCCTATTTTTGCGGAGATTATGTTATTACCTAAAGCAGTAATCCATGTCGAATTTCGTGAAGATACCACGTCAAATGCGAAAGTTTTCCGTACAAGCCTTTGATTCCGATCGTTCGGTTTGTATGGCAGCTATATGCTATAGTTAACCGATCTGAACAATTTCTTCGGAGATTACATTGTTGCCTTAGAAAATAATCTGTACCAAATTTCGTGAATATATCTTGACAAATGTGAAAGTTTTCCATACAAGAACTTGGTTCCGATCGTTCAGTTTGTATGGCAGCTATATGTTATAGTGGTCCGATATCGGCAGTTCCGACAAATGAGCAGCTTTTTGAAGAGAAAATGACGTTTGCAAAATTTCAAAACGATATCTTAAATACTGAGAGACTAGTTCGTACATATACAGACAGACAGACGGACATGGCTAAATCGACTCAGCTCAACATACTGATCGTTTATATATACACTTTATAGGGTATCCGATGCTTCCTTCTGGGTGTTACAAACTTCGTGACAAACTTAATATACCCTGTTCAGGGTATAAAAACTGTAAAGCCAAAGCTGAGGACAGAGTCTTATAGGTTTCCTCTTTTGCGGCAAAATCTTAACAGTGCCGCTGTCTTCTTAACACACCACGCGAGGTTTTCGCAATTAACAACAGACTCAGCGGGGAAATAGTGCATTTCAACAAGCACAGTGTCCGCACCTCTACTCGAGTGCAATGGGCGTATAAAATGCAACTTTCCAAGCGACTGCACAACAAGACTCCAACTTCTCCAATTACTTGCGCGCAGCTGCTCTTCTCCATCCACAGCCGTCTAATACTCGCCTCCACGGGTATCCGCGCAACAACAGCATGAAGCTTTGTTTCGAGTCAAATTTATGCAGACCACTTGTATTTACATCACTTGCAACTGATTTGCGTGCAACACTTGCAACAAGCAGCGCAACGCCAATAACTCAAACGGCAGCCCAACAACAACTGAGCTTGTTTGCACAATAATTAATTATGTGCTCTGATGTGTTGCTGTGGTTGGTGCTTGTGCTGCAAACACTACAATTGCCGCTACTGCCATTAACGTCTTGGTTGCCACTTTAGTGGTTGGTTTTGTTGTTGTTATATGCGATGCCGCTTCTCCGATTACTCGGCTGATTGTATAAATAGCAAAGCCTTAACGAAGTTTGTCTTCAATAGTTGCGCACCTCACTCGGGTCCCCAACGCCTGTGGTGTGCATAAATGTCCGCTTAAGTAATGCCAATCAAGTTGACGGATTCTGGGGTCATGCCTGTCGTCTGTTGCCTTGTGTTGTTGGAAACCTGTCAGGCGTGGGAAACATATCGACTTGATACTCAATTACCTGCCTGCTAGTGGTTATACCCACGGTAATGATATGTAATGTGTCCACACTTTGACTCAGTTGCTTTAATACTTCTATGTGTGCTGATATTTGCATTGGCTGGCGTTGTTAATTATCTTCCCGATGCGTTAATGAGTTCGCTTTGCAAATGTTAATTAAAATGTCAATCAATTAAGTCAGCAAAAGCTAGACTTAAATAGTTATGGAGAATGCCAAGAGCCTACATTTGCAACTTTATTAGTACAAATGTTTGGCAAATGAGTACTCCTGCAACATGTTGCACAGATTTTAATAGTTTTGTTCATTTGTTAGTTATTTTTAAGACCCAGAGTTACAGATTATGTATTTATGTAGCATTTTGCAATATTTTTGATATCTAATCAAACTTCTAGTAATTTTGTTTCTTATATTTATGATGAACTTTAATGAGCCAAATATGTGCATTTCCTTTTTTTGCCGAGTCACCCAAAATGTGTGTGGTCTAGCGTTGTCCTGATGGAAGACGAAGCTCTTCCTGTTGATCAGTTCTGCCCGTTTTTTTCGATTGCTTGCTCCAATCTCATCAGTTGTTGACAGTAAAATGTAGAATAAATCGTTAGACTAGACTGGAGCAGCTCATAGTGGATTATTCCTTTCCAATCCCAAAAAAACACTAAGCCTAACCTTTAAAGGCGTCTATCCTGGCTTTGCGACCATTTGTTGAGCTTCACCACGCTTGAACCATGATGTTTTTCGCACGTTTTTGTCGTATTTAATCCTCCTTTCGTCTCTATTACCATTCGCTTCAGAAGTGGTTCGATCTTCGCAGATGTAAATTTGGTTCATTAAATTTTTCGCAGACGATTCATGTAGTACCAAACATCGAGCTTGTTTTTGTGGTCAACCTTTTTTAAATGGTTCAAACCCGTTTGATGATGAATGTTAAGTTCCTTAGCGATATCATGGCTGCTAATGTGACGGTCCTGGTCAATCTTTTCATAATTTCATAGACTTTTTCAACGACAGGTCGACCAAAGCGAGGTGCATTTTTCACATCCAGAACGGAAGCGAGCGAACCATTGTTGTGCTACATGAACTGATACAGCATCGTCTCCGCAAACTTCACAAATTTCATTGGTGGCTTGTTTGGCATTCTTCCCTTTTTTATACAAAAAACTAAAAATTTTGCGAATTTCTTCAATATTTTCACTCTTTTTGTTTTGGTTAAATGAAGCTCAAAATCTCACCTTTCCAACACTATGTGACACTTTGTGATTGGTACCACTGGAGATATACGACTGCAACAACACCTATTGACAAAATACGAAAAGACCCACTAATACATCTTTTTATGATGAAATGTTATTTAAACTTAGTTTGAAATTGAATATTTCATCGCAAAATATCCAAATAAATAAAGAAGCAAAAATCTAAGTACTTCTCCCTAACGTTGTGCTTATCATTTTACGTGCGTATCGTCTTTGCTGCTGTCCACAACGTGTTGACCAGAACCTTAGCTGCACTCTGAGAGAATCGAGCGCTGCAACCAGCGCCAACCAGCGCCAACAAACGACATTGCGACGGCAGCAAAAATACATTCGGCCTCAGACTTGGCAAAGGTTCAAAAACCCCACCGATCGAACAAAATACAACAGAAATCCATTGCGGCGGGAAGCCTCCAAACATGTTCGCACACCGTTAGTGAGAAGCAATATGTTGCGAGCGCCAACTGGGAGCCACTGGGCCGCAAGCGCCACAACTCTTATACGAAGTACTCGGTGTGCGCTGCCGACTGCTGCGGCGTCCGTATAAAACGCTTAGCGCGGCAACGAATCTGCTCATTTGGCGTTCGCTTTGTGTGTGTGCGTTTCGCGGCAACGACGTTAGCTCTGGCAGTGGTAGCGCGGCGCTAGCCCAAGGCGGTTACAGTGGCAGCGGTTAACAGTCATTATCAGTGAACAAAAGCGCTTGCACACCGACGCGGCGCATCAGTTGCTCGTAAGCCCCTCGTTCGAGTTGTCGGCGTTGGTTAGCGGTTCCACTCAACACTTTCGGTGCATAGCGCATAGCGTCTGTGACAATTTATCGCAACGATAGACTCGCAAGCGCTGCAAGAGCTCATCGTCGGCGCAAACTAACGCTTCATTATATTTGGCTCATGGTCGAGACAGACGGCTGTCCATGCCAACGGCTGTCAACGCGTAATCGATGTTAGCCAAATTTATTGAATTGTAATACGCGCGTGTGTGAGTGGATTAGTGTATATGTGACATTCAACAATTAGTAGCGCTTCTCGGAACCACAAAGTGTAAATATTTTTGAGGAGGAAACGCGGGTGCTCATATTTGTTCAAAGTAGTATTGACCTAGAGTTGCTGATATTCTTTATCGAACTCTCCGTCATACACCTGAATTGTCGCTATCTTATCTGTGGGTGCGTTCGCGTAGACCCATAATTAAAGCGAACCGTCTGTCAGCGGGAGTGCGTGAACGTGCGTGCGTGCGAAAGCCAAAACACTTCCGCGGCCAAAAGCGCGCAATCAAACGTGTTTCTGTGTGGCAGTGGCTATTATCAGCAGCTGCTCAGCGTTCTCTGTGTCGAGTGCTCTGTGTCGTATGAGTAAGAACGTTCCGGTTGGACTTAACTGCCGCGAAAACTTTTCATTGAATTTCACTCTCTTTGAGGAATTTCTTGCGTGAATTCTTTCAAAATTAACTAAGCAACTAAGTGATAACCTAAAAGTGAATGGGGAAGTAAGGTATGTGGCGTGTTTAACTGCAATTTTGTGTGTAAATGTGAATATGTGTAAGGTTGTTTCGAATGTTCTGAAAGATCTCTGATAAGATCTTAAATTTGCGATAAAAAGCCAACATTAAGAATACATTAGAGGTTCATTCCGATTTTGATAAAAAAAATTGTTTTCTCCTTATGTGACTTCGAGCTAAATTGCTTGTTGTGGTGAAATGACTATCGTCACAAGATTTTACTAGATACCTTTTGAAGGTCTGAGAGTTGTTTAAAACCGCATTCATTTATCTTCATTCACGTTGATTGAAATAGCTGATTGCTGGAACCGATTCCGCAAAAATTATCTGAATTGTGGTTTTGTTGATTCCACGAGGGAAAATGTAGGACAGTAACGCTACACAATACCCGAATCTATGTGTGTAATTCTCAACTATACCTGATGTGACCTATGTAGGTGTTTAAGAGAGACAATTGTGAAAACTTTTGCGCGAATCAGAACAACTCGAGGTAAAGGATTAAGTCGTGATAAAAATGCTCCTCGTTTAACAGACTTCAGGACTTTCAGCGGCATGTCTTCGCAGCGAAATTTTTATGCACTCACTTTGGATGAAAGGTTCCAACTACTATTTTTACATTTCAACACCTTAAAACCCTAGGCTTCAATTGTGAACAGTCTAAATTTATTTCTCTTAGAAACAGCAATATCAAGTGGTGTTGAATGATTTTATTTAAATGCCTCTGCTTGTATATTCCACATAAAATTCAGAATAAATATTAACGCTTGGCTGCAGAAAAGTTCGTTACTTAAATGCAAACATGTAAATAAATAGATTTTTGTTATGAATGGCATTCGGAAATACACAAACCACGCCAACAACCATCTGCACACACACACTAGTTGCTCTTAGGGCTGTGCTAAAATAATTACCTGCCGAAACTCCGCAACCACACAAACCAATATTCATTTAGCACATAAAACGACGCAAGTCTAAAATTTTGCCTCATGTGTACATTTCGTCCAATCATAACATATATACATACATACATATGCGTCTATGAACCCACTTTTATGTTGCTTTGTGAATATTTCGATTCCGCCACCAGCGACTAGTTTTCTAAACAACCACAAATAGTTGGCTCTGAAAACAAACAGTTTTGAGTTGTGTTGTTGCTACCGCTGGCATCTAGCATCTGACGAACATATGAAACACTCACATGGGAAAAGAAGAAGAGCTCTGCACTAATTATAATTATTATTTACTACACGAGTATACTCGACGTGGTGGAATTCTTAGAACGCTCTTCTGCAATAAATGCAACAAATATTTACTGAAAGAACTGAGTAGCCTTCGGGCGCTTCGGTTTTTGATTAATTAGTGCATGTTTGTTGAAACGTTCAAGACCCAAAATAAAGTTGTTGAAAACTTCTACGGTCTTGTGCACAATAACTTTTGATTTTGTAAAATATTTTTACAATGTAATTCAATTAATTTAAATCTGGTTATCTCGCCTGTTTGCATAACAATGAAAACTCAATTGGTGTAAAACCGAATTTATTCATAATAGAGCAGATTTTTATACCCTGTAGGGTGTATTATGTTGACCACGATGTTTGTATCATACAAAAAAAAAAAACGTTGGAAACCCCATAAAGTATATACATACATATGTACGTATGTATATAAATCATTAGAGTGGCGAGCTGAGTCGATTTAGTCCATCCGTCGATCAGTTTGTCGGTATATAAGCGAACTAGTCCTTCAATTTTTGAGATATAGAGATGCAATTTGCACATGTACTTTTCTTACCAAGAAACTTTGTTGAAGATTTGTTGGAACCACCGATATCGGACAAGTAAATCATATATATAATCATATAGCTGCCATACAAACTGACCGAATATGTGGACCCCAGTATCCATAGTTGACTTTTGACCGAAAATATCTGTATATAATTCCAATTCAAAGAAAATCTTTACCTGATAATAATATCTCTGTTTATCAAAAATGAATCGGGTCAACACTTCCCTGAGCCACCATATACCTATTTTTTTCGAATTTCTGAGTGACTTTAGCATATTTCGGCTAATATGTGAGATCTCTCAATGAAAATGAGAGAGCGTGTTTTACACATAAAAGTGAATATTTGTGTCTAAAATATATAAAACTGGGCCAAAACTTGACCTAGCTCCCATAAAACTAATATTAAGATTTTCGAACATCCGGCTAACTTTATTTCATCTGATTGGTGATTGTGCGTGAGGTACTTTAATCAAACTCAGGGAACATTTTTTTAGTATGTGGCATTATAATAGTTAAAAGACAAAATCGTGTCTCTTTTTTCTCGTTTTGCTATCAAATCTTACGCCGAATATGTCTGAGAGTTATACCATATATATATACAAGGAGCGTTCCAAAGTAAAAAGGACTTAAAAAAAACAGAGGCCAAATGGTTTCTCGGCAAAATCAATTTATTTTATTCAAAATAGTCTCCTTTCTGCTTCAATACAGCTGTTTGCACGGTCCAAAATCATGTCGAACGAGTGTTTTAGCTCGTTCGCCGGTATGGCCGCCAGTATGCCGGTGCAAGTCTTTTGAATGGCCTCTACGTCCGCATAACGCTTTCTTTTCAAGACCAAATGCATTTTTCCGAAAAGGAAGAAGTCACACGGTGCCATATCAGGTGAATACGGGGAGTGGGTAATGGTAAAAATCTGATTTTTGGTCAAATAATCGGTCCTTCCAATGTTGGATTCTGAGCAGTTTTTTTTATACACCTTTTGTAAGCTCAAATGTTCGGTCAAAATGCGACAAATCGAGGTTCGGAGATGTTCAATTCTATTTTCATGAATTTCAGTGATAATTTCGGCTGATTTTTGATGAGTTCACGCACAGTTTCGATGGAATTTCCGGTGATCACGGATTTTGATTGACCCACATGTTGATCGTCATTTATGTCCTCACGACCACTTTGAAAACTTTGAAACCACTCGTGCACTCTACTGCGGGATAGGCAATCATCGCCATAAACTTGTTTTATCAATTGAAACGTTTCGGTAAAAGTTTTACCAATTTTAAAACAAGATTTAATGTTGGCTCTTTGTTCAAAGCTCATTTTCGCACCGATAACACAAACATATTGACACTTAAAACGCAATAACTTCACTTTCAATCAAGGAAATATCAAATTCTCACTGGACAATCGATAAAGATAGAACATTCTAACGCACCAGTCGACATATGGATGGCGCCACCAGGGGGCGCTAGATTCAAAAAGTCCGGTTTACTTTGGAACCCACCTTGTATATATGTACATAATTGCTTCGATTCCGATCCTCTAGCTGACGTTTCACACCTTAACGTATGTATTTCCCTGCCTTTGATTCCTGCATGTTGCAAGAGTATAAAATGTTCGGTTGCACCCGAATTTAGCACTTCCTTGCTAGGGTTTTGTTAATATTTTCTTTTGTTTGTGTAAAAAATAAAATGAATTTGCTTGCTGCTTCTCTTTTTAGTTATTGCAAAGCGTTTTTCTTGTTTAATTTTCAACATTTATAGTACATCTGTGTTTAATTCAGCCATTCGGCTTATTGTTTATTGTTTCCATTCGATTTTGCAAACATATTGATTTTAATTTAACTGCGTCTGTTCCACATTCATCAGAAAAACCCGTTCCACTTATATACACCAAC
Organism: Bactrocera zonata; assembly: GCA_037783105.1. Taxonomy (NCBI): domain Eukaryota; kingdom Metazoa; phylum Arthropoda; class Insecta; order Diptera; family Tephritidae; genus Bactrocera; species Bactrocera zonata. Next base: position 778,829 of record JBAWJQ010000997.1, read on the forward strand.
ATACACACACACACTGGGGCATACATGAAGACTTATGCGCAGAAAAAGTGGATAAAGCTCGATGCATGTAAAGGAAATATCTCGAAAATAATACGTTTCATTATTCGAATCGAAATTGACAAAAAACAGAAACCCCGTGCCATGTTTTCGGATTATTTTTTGCATTCCTCCAATAAAATATTGCATGACAGTCTGCCATATACACATGTGCAATACACACACACATACACCTGCTAATACCCGCACAGCGAATTTACAGCCATGCGAGGAGGCTTAAAAGGTTTTACACGCAAAAAAAGCTAAAACTCTGCGCATATTAGAAAATACATATTACCAACAACAACGCGGCAAAATAATGCAATAAAAATATGACTCGTATTTTCAATTAATATTTCGATTTCATAAAAACTTATTTTGATTTATAATCGCTTTATCTTTTAATTGATAGAAATCGGCTTAAAGCGCTGCAAAATATTGCTTTCATAAATTACAGTAAATTCGAAAAAACACTGTTTGTACTTTCGATAATGATAAAGGCGCGATTCGGCTGTCATAAATATTTAATGTAACGGAATTATTAGAGAAAAAACACGGTGGACTGCAGTGTAGGTATAATGAAGAACAATTTAAGTGGATTTAGTTTTACACATTTTAATCCGTGATCTCTTAATGGAGTGGCATTTTAGAAAAAATTATCACAAAAAGTGTGTTTCATTGACGCCAAACCTTTAAAATCTCATTTAATGTGGATGATGCATAAGTGCACTGATACCTTTGCTCACATTTTTAGATAATAATAAATATTTGTGTGTGTGGGAGTCTAAATGAGAGTTTTTAGTACCGTTTTGGCAGAAAAGTTCGCTGCTTAATTTTGAGAAACTATACTGGATAGTGGAAAAAGTCTTTGCGTCATCGTCTCCGTAAACTTCACAAATTTCATTGGTGGCTTGCTTCCTTTTTTATACAAACATTTCAAATACAACGAATTTCTTCATTATTTTCACTCATTTTTGAACTGCTTTAACCTTTATTCAACTTCCCCGAATTTAATTTGTTTTTATTCTGGTTAGATGAAGCTTAAAATCTCATCTCAATCTTTCCAACACTATATGGTATGACATAATGTGATTGGTAGCACTGGAAATGTAATGAAAATCCAATGACAAAATAAAAAAATACTTTTTCGACTACCCAATATCCAATACTAACCGCAAAAGTGTAGCCTTACAAAATCCGTTATATTTTAGTCGAACTTTAGAGTGAACAGCTCTTTAATCAAATATTTATTTTCTCACCTGCTTCTTTGTTCTCTTTGCAGCGATAAACAATTTCAGTTCGGTGCAAGCGGACGAAGAAAACTTGGTAGTCGTTAGTGTTGGTGATAACGGCACCCAAAACGATCCTAATCAGAACACTAGCAACATCAACAACAACAGTCCTCCACTAGTAAACAGGAACTACAACAACAACAACATCACCTTCATAAATCTCTATGATAAGCATTGCGGCGACGGTGACAGCAACAGCAAGACCAACCGCCATATAAGTAGCAGCAGCAAAGTGCACGGCGACAAGCACAACAACAACGCTGTCAATACATTTCGTCAGCTGAAGGAGCAACAGACGCACGTCGGACGTGATAGCGGCAGCCGTGCCACGTGTTGTCATCTCGAAGCCGGCAACAACAGCGACCAAGTCAATTGCATTAGCATCAGCACTAATAACAACAACAACCACAACAGGCATATAAATAACAGCAGGAATATTAACGCCAGCAACAGGAGCAGCAACAGAAGGAAAATGCGCCGCAATGTGAAATTCATTGTTTTTGTAAGCATCATTTGGATATTCGTCATGGTTTACTACTTCCAGTCCAGCACGGAAAAGGTGAGTAACTGTAAAGCAAGCACCCACTCCAGTTGTGTCTATCTGACAGCTGGCCTCGCATCAGTCACGGCATTCTTTTCTGTTGTGGTCTCACACACATACACAAACACTGTATTTGTAATTTGCATTCGCTTTGCGATTTCCCTTCCGCCTTCACACCTTTAGTCCGCCTCCGTGTCAAATTGCATAATCGCGCATATTCATGGCCATTCATTATTCGCCGACTACTCGCTCCTGACATTTCGTCCATAACGCCATGAACAGAGTCAGGAAGAGGCTGCCACTTCAACGAGGTGCCGACGGGCTGGCGGACGGACACCGAATTCATTTGCATTTATGCTGGGCATTGCACCCGTCACGCCAGCTAACAAAGGCAGTCGGTAGCAACAATGACCAAAATTATCAAACAAAATCGTTTTTATTATTTTTTTACCGCTATTTGTTATATTCTGAAATTTTTGAAAAGCTGAATGAAAGTGGTGTAGGTGTTATGTGTTTCGCCTCACAGTGCTTTGCACGATAGTAAATGATCGTTATCCGCTTAACCGAATACCGCATCGAGCCTCACTCTCGCTTTATGCCTCTCTTTTCTTTTTTTGCCACTCTCACATTGCCCAACAAGTATTCTTTTATTCATTAAACCGGCCGCCTACATTTGAGTTGTGTTCTTCTTCAATTATCCGATTAAAATTCCAATGAGGAAAATGCAAATCAGAAATGGCAAACCGTTACCTATAAGGCACATACAACCGCCAACAACAGCAATTTGACAGTTACCGCAATAGCAGCTAGTGACTGTTCAAGTCAAGCTGGTGGAATTTTTTAGTAGCTTCAATAATTGGCAACAACAATGCGGCGCACTCAACGCAAAACCTAACGAGGCAGAAACTCGAAAGAGCTCGGCAGTGAAGCAACAAACTAATCAGTTTAGAACTTAAACTCACTGGATGAAATCCACCCCACTAAAAAGCATCAAACCGATGATTCAAAAAGTTGCTTCAGAAAGAGAGCGAATCGATATTATTTAAACATTGACGACCCAATTCATATATAATTCGTTGAAGAGAAAATCATTGAAAGTTGAGTAACTGTTTGTAACAAACTTGAGGCCAATACGTCTCTGAAACCTGACAATTATCTGGGAGGAAATCAATTACTAACAAAATAATGATACTTGATTAGAAAATAGTTAATCTACCGACTAGTTATGCTTTGGGTTCAAACTAGTAAGGAACCGGTTAATAGCTAGTTATTTTCACTGCAGGCAGCATTCAGCATAAATTTTAATACAAACCCATATATACAAACATTACACATACACATAAGAACAGGTGGGTCGTCATGCTTGACTTAAGAACTCTTGTAAACGTAAATACATGTATAGACACATACATATATTCATATATACACACGCAAGTACGCAGTCGCTTCAGTATTCTGCTCACTTGTAGCACACTTACGGCCACTTTGGCCAACAACAGTAAATGTAATTTCCAGTAGCCAAACCCAAAGCTAAACAACGAAAAGTTTCGAAACCAAAGACACGAGAATTCGCCACAAAGCAAAATAAACACAAGAAACTAAAGAAACAAATGAGCGAAAGTGTACAAGAAGCTCGTGTAAGAGTTCTATTAAGAACAATTTTATTATCCAAATGTTGTTGTTATGTGAAACACAGATTTTTTATGAAGTGTCCTTCGGAATTTAGCAAGACTTCGTTTGTACTTATTTGAATTCAACACACATTTAAGAGCACACAAAGTTGTGGCAAAGTTGATACAGAACAGTGGATTGTTCTACGATGTGCATGAATGACTCCTGCTGACTTTTGCTTGTGGCATCCGTCGGTAAAATTTTGACTGAAAAGTGCTTGTACACGTAAATAAAGGTACAGGCTATCCGGAACTCAGATCTGTACTCGTGTTTGGCAAATCTTTCCTGGCTTGAAAGAGTTTCGGTAACATGCCTAAAAGTAGTTCAGTTTTCCATTACTCAAGTTAATACAGTTCTTTCTACTCCTTCACTTACTAAGTTAAGATAATCTTCTTGAAAATTTTCTTCAAATACTAGGTTAATTAAGTTCTTTATCTTCCTAATGCTCAATAATTGAAATGCTTTTCTACTTTAAGAACTATTTCTATTTACTAAAAACACTGTCCGTACTCAAACCGTAATAATCACCACAATTTCTCATTGCTTCCCCGCTTTCTTTCAAAGTAGAGCTTATGTAAGAAGCTACACTTATAATTTATGATCCACTTCGTTAACAAGATGCGCTGGTATCTGTGTATTGAAATGTCAAAGTTAGGCAACAAAAGTCGGTTGCCTCTATTTCCCCCCACCAACGATTTCACAATTCAATCAGTATCACAATGCACGAGCATAAATCAAAAATGCGCGAAATCAAACAAAAGATTGGCAATAAATCGCAATTCATGGAACGGCTTTGAGCAAAGTCACAAACACTCGAACAATCGAGCAACCGAGCAATCGTGCGTTCCTAAAACCCAATAAAAGTTTAGCAAATTGCAAATCGAAGTGGGGGGAGAGACAAAATCGGGTGCTCCTCAGTTGGAGGACAAACGGCTCGGGCTCATAATCATATCATCAACGGCGATAGCAACAACAATGGCAGCACCAAATTGAGCCAAACAATAAAGACAATGCGGACTAAGCAGCAACTTGAACTCGCCGCCGCCGCCGCCGATTATTGGCCATTCACAACGCCAAATGCGATCGACAGTTATAAATTTGTTTGTCTGGCGAATGTGTGCGCCAGCGGATATCGGCAAGCTTTAGGGTTTTTGGTTATTGATTTGCGTTTTTGGTGCAAATGTTGCGAAACTTGAAAGCCACCAATGAGTTTTGTTTATTTCTCATTTTCGGCACTTGGATGCCATTGCTTCGATTCGCATGACGGTTGTTGTTGTTTCGCGTCTATATCAAATCGTCATACATTTTGTGTGGCCACATTAACATCGGGTAGCAAAGCGCCAACACAAAACTTCCCGTTCACGATGGCAGATACGAGTATTGGTGAATCTATGGGTCCATTTCCCAATTTAGCCGCTGGTCTGGCGGGCTTTGACTGGATATTCAAGGAAATGCGCGACGAAAATGCATCTGTGCGCGCATGTCAATAACAGTTATGTGCACAAACACACACACCTACTTGTTTGAAGCTCAGCTGCGGCTTGTCGTTTGTGGTCGCTAAGCACAGAGCAGCTGCGGCAAGTTTGGAGGCAGCCTTTCACTTTCAAACGGCCAAAAAGAAAGAGCCGCTTAGAAACAATAAACGACGACTTTTTGGTAATGCGTTTCTATGCGCTTGTATGTGGCTGAGGTTGTGCATGGGGATGTGTGTGTGTGTGGCTGGTAGCCCGAAAAAGTCGTGATACTCAGCGACCCAAAAGACACAACAAAGCCAAAGCCAGCGGAGCGTACCATCAAGGCAACCAAACGGTCCGGCGGCAATAAATCTTACAGCAGTTAGTTTTTGCTCTGTTTTTCATTTTATTTAGCTTCATTGTTTTTGCGATTTTCGTCATTCATTCGGTTACCGAAAATTTAAATTAAAACACACATGCGCTTCGTTACACAGCCACACATTCCCGCTGCAGTGCACTCAGGGCGGCCGTTGGTAGCCCCTACATCCCTCCCTCCCACTTACGTCGTGGCCTTTGCTCGTTTGCATATTCACGATCACGAACACACACACACACACCTTCGCGAGCGAGCGCTGCCAAGGGGCAAAAAGAGAAAACAGGTTAATTCGCTTGTACGATTCCATTATTTTCATTTGTAAATTTTGTCTTGTGGACACTTGAACTCTTCCACCAGCGAAATAATTTATCGTGCGGCGCTCGCTTGCCAACGAGCGCAAAAAGGCAGAAAGAAAAGTAAACGAAAGCAATTAAATTTCTTGCGAAATCGAGACAGTCATAAGTGTGAGCATTACATATGCGGTTGTGTGTATGTGTGTGTGTGCCACATTCCGCAATTAGTATTTCTAAGTGGCGCTATACTAACTGCGCGCACAGTATTTGTTCACTTGAGAAATCGCCACTAATTTTCGAATATTCAAAAGCTCTTGTGAACCGTTTTTGTTCGTTTTGTTTGCCTTCAGAAGACAACAACAAAGCGCCAAAGTCCCAGCTATGATTAAATAATATCGGCCGGCACAGCTGTGCCTTACATAAATACACTCTTAATTGTTTGTTGTTGTTTTTCGTTTTTATTAATCAACCGTTATTATGATATTTGTTTTTTGTTGTTGTTTCATTTGAATGATTGTCGTGCACCTTCTTCGCCGTATTTTACCGCTTATCGCATCATAAATTTCAGCTGATTAAGTAGCAACATGTGTACGTCATCGGCCAAAACGACAACAACACAACACCACAACAAAACGCCATAAAAGCAATAACAATACGCGACAGTGGGACAATTAATGTCCGCAGCATTGTTGTTGGTGGCTTCACAAAATAGTATAACTGTCATTGCCACCGTTGTTGCTGTAATTGTGGCGGCGGTGGATGTTGCCACCATTATCTCTTTCGGCGGCAAAGCGCTGCAAAGGCGGAAAAGTGTGAACAATCGCAACTTCGAACAAAGTGAAGCATACACACACATATACGAGTATACACGCGTTGCAGCAACACTCGTAATCATGTTGCCACTCTTTATGTATTCATTAATGTTTTGTCATAATTCGCTGTTGTTGTTGGCGTCGTTGCCGTTGCTGTTAATTTGCGTGTTTTTGTTGAGCAATAAATTCGTAGTCGCTGTCATAATTCGGTGCAATTCGCTGTTTGATTTATGCGACAGTCAGCTGTTGTCACCAACGCCACACCGCGACCGCCGATGCCGACGCTGAGGCCGGTGCCACTGACTCATTGGCCCACTGCTGGTTCTAGTAGCTTGTTGCTTGTATGGTTGTTGTTATAGCAGTTACCATTCGTATTGTTGTTGTTGTTCGCATTTTTCGCGCTTTTCGCATTGTTATCTCTATTCGTCATTGTTGCCCGGTGTAAATGTTTAATTGTTGTTGTTGTTGTTGTTAATACATTAACTCGGATTAAATACACCAGCAAAAAGCCCGTGTGTGGGTGCGTGTGTGTTCTCTGGGTGATAATCATAATCATAATACAATAATGAGCTTAAATTCATGTTGAATGCAAATACATATGCGCGCGTGTGTGTGTGTGTATGTGCATTTTTGTATATTGCAACAAAGTGTACGCTTCACTGAACAAACAGCATTGGATGCGCTGCCACGGGAGCGGTTCCCATATTCTGCATTGTAATCCATTGGATCGAGACAGGTCTATGGACAGCGATCGGATCATAAAACAGCAACAACAAATTAACTATAAGCGAATAACATTTCAGCGATATTTCGGTAAAGTGGCACCACGACAACGCCCCGGCTCACACCGTCCTTCTTGTGAACAGCTACCCAACCAAGGCCGGCATCCGAACGCTTCTGCAGCCGCCCTACAGCCCAGATGTGGCCCCGCGGACTATTTTTTTGTTCCCTTGTAGGAGTTGACAGAGGGAATCCAAGTAGCATGCACCTCGACTCTCAAGGCTATGCCTTCCGTAACGCTTTCAGTGCTTGTAAATCGCCTATTTTGAAAGCTTTTAAAAAATTGTAACGGTTGGTTCAATAATTTTTTTAAATCCACTCGTCCTATTACTTCCTGGACAAGATAATGTCAACTTACTATTTTCCATGATGCGAGCTGAGAGGAAACGAATCAAAAAATTCTTCAAATCGTTCTCGAAACTCGCCATAGTACGCAGCTAAAATTCCAAACAGTCAATCAGTAAGATTCAGCAAGCTAAAGCTTAATGCTGAAGTGGCAAGAAAACTCCCGAGTTTCAATTTGCCGCAGCACAGCAGCAGTCGACGCGGTTTCCGTGGCATATGTACATATGTACTATGTGTGTAAGCATGTGTGCTTATGGTGAATTCCCACCAGTGTAGTTGTGTCATTATGGATTTCGGTGGTTTCAGCTGATAGCAGGTGGGCGCGGCGGTGCAGAGGAGCGCGAGCATGGAAATTAATTAAGGCTGCCAGCGGCTTCAGATGTCACTGAGGCTCCCAGAATATTAGAATTCAGATGTGTGGTCGCACCACCACCCGCCACCACCACCTACTCGTCTACCCAATTGTATGTGTGTGTGTATGTGTGTGGCAGTTTATTAAATGTCGGCTGCAATGTATCATTTGTTAATTACACAACAAACAAAACCAAAAGCCACAATAAATTTGCGATCCGCCAAGCAGAAGCCATGAAAAAAATACAAAAATGAAAAAAGAAAAAAAACATAAAAAATTTACAACACAAATAAACAAGTGACAACGGCAACAACAACAACAATGGCAAACAAGCCGCAAGCGCAATTACAGTGTCACAAAAACTATTTGCTTTTTGCTCGTCACAGTGTGGAGATGCCACATGTCGCAATTACAAATGTGGATCGCGAACAGCCCCACAGCCACACAACCACGCAGCGCGCGGCCTTCGGAAGCTCATACTTTGGCGTCAATTGATTCGGAATTACGTGCAAGTTTATGTGCATACAATTAACATTGCCCGATATACATGATCATATATGTGTGTGTGTGTGGGTGCTCTCAATATAGTGGCGAACAATTAGGCATCTCACTTCGTTTGGCGGATATCGTTCCGCGGAGGGTGGCGCCTGTAGGCGTGTGACTTCGCTACTTAGGCGCTGCTGGTTGTTGCTTTTTTTGCTTTGCTGAAATGACAGTTATGTCGCCTTGTTTATATGCAAGCATCGCGTTTGTTTTCTTTGCTGTGAATCAGGCTTCATTTTTTCGATTTCTTGAGTATTTTGCTCAGCGAAGCAATTTGGATGCGCCTCTGGGTTATCAATGACAATAAATATAATAACAAATTAGATCATCGCCTATGAAAATGCTCATGATTAGTCAGACTTGGTGAGTAGAAGACGAACTTCGCGGCGACACTAAAATTAGAGTGCTCCTTTAAGTTAAATTGAGTATTGTTTCTTAGAAGAATAATAAATTCTAAGTATAGGACACTGGCGAGACCAGCCTTTCTGTCCAGTTAATAGAGTTGTCCGCTTAATAGATTGTCCTTAATAAACATTATAAAATGTTGTGACCATCTAATGTGCAATGTGGAGATATCCGTTTAATAGAGCGCCCATCTAATAGAACTTGCACTGTATTTTTTATTTTTGAATTGTTTTTACTTCCCCATCTTCTAAGTTGGTTCCAATTGGACACAGTGATGCTAAATATTACTAAAATCGGTTCGGTAGTTCAGGAGTCCATCGCGGACTGAAGATTGTATAATACAAATATTTATTCAAAATGTGTCATTGTTGTTGTGATGGCAGACCAAAATTCAAACGCCTTCCAAACAGCTGAACTTCCTTCGAAACCCGATTGTCTCGCAAAATGGGTACCGCCGCCTTTTAATTCAATTAGCTCAGCACAAAATGAATTAATTCTCTGCCGTTCAGTTATGAAATTCAATTACAACCAAGCAATAATCGCGTGTTACTTGTGTAACCCGCTTTCAGTGAAACCGGCGGCCCATCGAGCCGCTCATGCCATGCCATGGATAATGGCGCGACTTCCATGGCGGGTAATCATAGGAAATGTAAGCAAAATGATTTCTTATTGCCGGACGAGCCGCCGCGCAGCTTTAAAACGTGGCATGTAAGAAAGAACGCGAGCCATGCCTACCGCCCACATGACTACGTTTATTAACGGTAAAGGCACTGTGTGCGCCCACATTAACGGTGTTTTTCAATAATGCGTGGCAGCGACATCGGGTGGCGGCGGCGGCGTACGAAAAAATCCACTTCATTAATAAAGAAAATGCAAAAACAGCAGCAATTAATGCAGACGACAGCGTCGGTGGCAGCGTCGCATAATAACGGCTCAATTAATTACGTTTGGGCACATTTGATGGCCAATTAAGTTGTATGTGCGCTGCCGTCGAGCAGCCGAGCGCGCTGTACGCAACTGACCGTGTCCGTGATGGAGCCGGGAGGGCGAGGGCACAGGCGCGGTCTATACTTCTGGCTTGACACCGAGCCCAATGGGGCGGCCATTGGTGGCAGCAGATGCGTAAATGGAAATCATATCATCAATAAAGCGCCGCCAAGCGCACCAGCAGGCAGCGTTATTGTTTTCACGTTCACTAACGCTTGTCAATCACACACACGCGCAGCTGTTTGCATGTGTGTGCGCTGTTGTTGTTGTGTGCGCAAATGTGACTGTTTGCGTCGACGACGGCGGCATTTAGCAAATATTGCTCAACTTTTAACGCTCGCTTGCGCAGCTGTTGCTTTATTTCAATATTGTTAAATATTTTCCACTGTTTTTGTTGTGGCGGCATTGCCTTTTTTTGTCTTTTTTTATTTTAAACAAAGTTTCATTGTGTGATTTTATTAATTCAGGCGAACTCATAAAAAGGCGAAAGATCATGCGTGCATGTATTTGTGAGTATATACATATATGCATATGTATGTGCGTAAATACCAAAATGGAAAATATTTGTATTTTGGTTGCCATCATTGCCGCCAGGTGTGAATATTGACAATGAGAAGTAATAACATAATATAGTCATCACCTCACAGAACCTTGCAAAGGGTTGTACTGACCCACTACTCTGGAAAAATTATTATTTTTATTACTTTGCAATTCCGGGGCTTCCTGTATGCCACTTTCTCATTGTGACTCCCACAGTTTATCACTTCAATGGGTGTTTACGTTTGATTTGCTAAGCGTTTTGACCCTTCGCTCCATCACCGCTTTGACACGCACATTCGCACCCCAACGCGACGACCCTGTAGACATAGGTACACCGTGGTATTTGTACGCAATAGCCAAGCGCTAAATTTATATTCTATTTTTAGTGAATTGGTTTTTTGTTATTTGCATTTTATTTGTGTTTGAGCTCATTTTTGATTTCAAATTAAAATTTTTCCAAAGACGCACATGTGTCTGTTTCGCATTGTTTGTGTAGCTATGTATTAATATAAATATTTTTAATGTTTTGCTTTTGCTTTCGCTTTTGTATTCCACCTATTTGAAGCGCGGCGCTGCACGCTGATTTGCAAATCTGATTTTGATTCGCATTTGATAATTTATGTCGCTCCAAATGAATAAAACGCGCACTCCATTTCATATTCGCTTCATTTTTGTTGCATTTTTGCCACAGCTGCCCTTGATCGCCGGTGCTTTCAATGAGTCAGTTACTGGTGTTTGCTCTTTCCAGCTGATATCACAGCATCAATTAACTTTTTGCGCGACTCACATTTTATTTATTATTTGTTATTTGTTGTTTGCTGTTATTATCATTATTATTTTTTATTTTTTTTTTCGCTGTGATACCTTTATTTTGTTGTACAATAGTGATCACCCGCGGCAATTATTTTCCAGGCGATGACATTGACAGTGGAAAGCTATTATTAAAATTGGCCTTCATGTTGACAACAGTAACAATAACGCGGAGTGATAATAAAATTTTTTTATTTTGACGAAATCATATTATTTAAGTTTCAATAAAGTACCAATTACCTGTTTTATTGACAAGTTTTTGCAAATATTTTCATGGAGAGTGGTTCGGCAAGCGTCAATAATGCTTTTGTGGCACTGTTTTTTACTTCACCGTTGACTAGCTTTTATTGGTTTTGATTTTCGACATTCAACAACAAAGCGTATCCGAAATTGTTTGAAAATTATTCAAACGACCTTTCAAATATTCCTATTTATTAGGGCGGAAATGTTGCGGAGGATATCTAAAATATATATAAAATATTTTTTTCAATTGAGAGCTTCGAATTATAAAAAGCAGAAACCATGTGCTTTTGTTCTAGGCTTTGTTATTGGCAACGCAGCCGCCAATTGTCGATTAATTCTAAAAGCGTTTAGCGAAATTTAAAAGCTAGAAGCCACACAACAGCGTGTGGCAGCTGACGTTTGGCCTAATACTCGAAACCGCAAAATCCACTCCAGTTGCTCCAACATACATACAGACATAATTTCAAATGCGCGCTGCGTGTAAAAATATTGAATATCTAAAAATATTTATTGTTATACGCCGCTGAGGTTATTTATTTATTTATTTAAACATTTTCGGTGACCGTTTATTATCGAAACATTTTTCTTATCGCGCTAAAATTAATTTTAACCACAGCCACATTGCCCAAAAGCTTTCTATTACTTTCAGAATATTTATTATTACTTTTGAAACTGGTGTTTATGGATCGCTCAGCAGAGAACTAAAAACTATATCATGAAAATGCTTGTATGTAAGCGTGTGTCATACAAGTATATCAATAAAATATTATACTCGAAGATAATATTTTAGCTAAACTAATTGTATCGGCTGAAGGCCAGCAACCGTCATTTCAATCCACTGACCAACCATCGGCGCTGGATTCACTCGGCTTACGTCTTCGTTGGCACAACGGCTGTGACATTCCAAATAAATCCATTCCAAAGTCAAAGCTTAAAAAGCGCGAGCTAATTGCGGTCTCCGTGTATTTAGCATTTCGATGGCACACAAATTAATATTCAACAAACGCGTTTCATGCATCCAGTTATTGGTTACTAGACCTGCCTATGTGCGCATGTATTTACATACATATGCATGTCTATATAGGTGGTAAGGCCTAAAAGCAGGTTCAATTTCCGATAAGCCAAACTTGTCAACATTTTCAAATCTAATTTTGTTTTCGATTTCTATTCTAATTAATTTTGCTGTGAAATTGCTTTGCTTGAGTTGTTGCTGCTAGCTACAGTCTTTCTTCGACATGTATATATACATACTCATACATACATAAATGCATACATACATACGTATGTATGCACATACATGTTTTGCTGTCGTTTTCAATTTCAACGGGATTTTGGGCAATCAAAAATTCCAAAACTGCATCGAATAGATTAGAAAATCAAACTCGTTCGCCGCTGTGTGATCAAATATTCGGTTAGGCTGGCACTAACACTACCACGTGCTCACACACATATGGCTATGTTTTATATATATACATACATACATACAGACATATTATGTATATTTACGTAGGCATTCACAGTCGAAAAGCGACCGATCCAAATGTTTGGAAACAAATATTTTTGTTGTTATTACTATTGTAATTCATATAGAAATAAGCGCTTTAGTGGTTTGTGTGCGTTTATTTCGAAAATCATATTTAAGCAGAAACATGTTTTATGAATCTGACCATTAAGTATCTACATTACCACTGAAGATCAACTCATATATGTAAGTCCACCCTTTAGTTGTGATATGGGCCTTAGAGGGTGATACAGGCTTTTGACGATATAGAAAAATGTAAATTTCACATATTCCCCAGAATACACCAAAGATCGAAAATGAGCCGGACAAGTCTATATAAGCTGTACGCTGAGTTAGAAATCTGCTTACTTACATATCTATATACCAATTGTAGGTGGTATGTTTATTTACTCTAATCTCTCTGTGAATTTCATCCGACTGAGTAGCTGTTCATCTAATTTTAACTTCTGCACTAACTTTACGAATAGTTGAAGCTGAAACTGAACGACTGCTAGTTTCACAGGACAGGTCAGCTATTGCGAGATTAATGCACACACATAGTCATTTTCCAATTTCAAAGTTAAACAATCTGCACATCACGTCTTTGAGTATTTCCATACCTAAATATATCTCTAGCGCTGTGAGCTAAGTCATTTGAGTGGCTCATTAATGCAAATCCCTGCCCATTGTTCCGTCCTTAATGTGAGAAAAAACAAATTACGTAATAAACATATGTACAATGTCAAGGCAACCCAGCAACTTGCGAAACAAAACACTTGGGATCAAAAAGGTATAAAACTTAAAACAATTTAACGGCTCATTTATTGCACTTCAGCTTGTACAACTCGGCTAATTTTGGATTCGGCTAAGCGTTTTTGTACATATATATATACTAATACACATACCCACGTACATAAATGTGAAGGGAAATTTAAGAATTGCAAAGAAAAAGATGATCAAATTAAAAACTTCGGAAATTCTTAAATTTTTCGAACAAGAAATGAGAAAAAAACAAACTTTAATCCATTGCAACGCATAAATTTGGAAAAATTCAGCAGAAAAATGCGCCAAAAGTCTGAAAAGTTTAAAGCACAATTAATAATAGACGCTTGTAATTTGAGGCGAAACAGCGGCAAACACTGGATAAAGCTTAAAGTGGCACGCAATTTGTTCAAAAACGCATTAATTCCCTTTCAATTTAAGATTCTTTGTTTGTGCAAAAACAAAAGACACAATTTTTTGTTAACCTTTTTTGGGTTGCAAAGGCTTTAGATCTGTATTATACACCTTTTCAAGTGCCATTAAAAGCTTAATTTGGGCAAACGGACGTAAGCAGCAGTGGGTCTCCTGGTATTGCTGGCAACATGTAATATGATACAAATTATTCCAGAAGAGATCGGAAAGTGTTCGACATAAGTTTAAATTTTCTTAGATATATTGGTTAGTAATTCCAGTTAAAAACACATTACATTAAAAAACTTAAGAAAATACATTTGTCATCGTTTATGCCTAAGCGCTGAAAACGTGATTTCCAAGCATTGAAGGCGCCACGGAAGGCATTCTCCGGAAAAGCCTTAAGAGCCGAGGTCCTGCTGCCTTCATCCTGTCTGTCGTCTCAAAATGCTTGAATTTCATCGGCCTTTTAAGACAAGGAAACAAAAAAGCCCGGACGGGCGGTGTAGGGCGGCTGCGGTAGCGTTGGAATGCCGACCTTGGTTAGGTAGCTGTTCACAAGAAAGGCCGAGGCGTTGTCGTGGTGCAATTTCCAATCGGCTGTGATGTCTTGTCGGACCCGATTGAGCCTTCATTTGAGTCTCTTGAGGACTTCTACGTGAAACTTAGCGATGTCGGTTTGTCCAGGAGGAACAAATTTATGGTGGACGATACCTTTGATGTCAAAAAAGACAATGAGCATCGTTTTCACTTTGGCTTATTCATTCTCATTCTTCTCTTTTTTTGGGCGAGAAAGTCCTGGTGCCACCGAAACCACTACTTTGGATGTGAATCAATACATAGTTGAATTGTAAAGTGTATTATCCAACCAACTTAATGAGTTCCTAAGTGCAGCAGCTATTGAGCGTTGGCATATCAACACAAACGAAGATGCACCCTGTACTATCTTATAACAGCTTGTAATATTGCATTATCATACCTGTTGAAAAGAGCTTCAACGAATGTTAACTGCACGAAGCTTATTCACTGTCTGCTTTTTGCCACCAGTATCGTTCTTTCAACAGCCGACTGTAATAATTACGCTGCCACTTAATTTACATAAACACAAAAAACAGTTCATTCACAGCTGCAGAGAAAGTAGTTATCCAACAGTGCTTGTAGTTTGGCCACTGCGACACACCGCCACCGGAGAGATAAGCATTAGAAATAATTAACAGGCCAGGAGCTCACCGGCGGCAGCCGCAAAGCCAGCACGTCGGCATAGTTTTAAATGTGTGCCGCAGTGGCAATTACTCGTGTTTGGCGAGCACGCGGCCGCAACAAAACTCCGAGTGCTAAATGCCAAGCGAGGAAGAGAAATGAGAAATAATTTACGCGAAATATGTAAAACCCAGTGACCACCGACCCCTGACTGCTGGCTGCTGACCGAAGCGCTGAAGACCCAAGAAAGATTGTCAGCAAGCCCCTTGACAGGTTAGCCAGTTGGAGGTGGAAAGGTAATTGCAACAAAAGTCATTTTGAAAAAGCTGAAATGCGTCACTTTTGACTTTTGTATACCTTAAAACAAAGCAACAACAATTGTTTGTTGTTATTTACCTTAGTGCTTAGAAATGAGCGCAGATCTCAACGAAACAAAGTACTACAATAACTTTGTAAATCCACAAATCCCCGCAAGGTAGCGGGGTAGCGGAGCGGAAAGTGCGCCTTCCTCTCATTAAGAATTGAAAACTGGGTGATGGGTCAGTAGTTCAACTACTGGAAGAGCAAATAAAACACGAGTGCTTGGTTGGTGCGGGTGGACGCAACACAATTTGAAGTAATGTCGCACAAATTTAATAAGTAACTAGACTTTACGATAACCCCTCGAATGTGATGCTGCTTATCTTGGAGATATTACGGCATTGTGCTCTAAATAACGCTTTTGTAAGGTTGAAGAGGGTAAAAAGCTCGTCAAGATGTCACGAAGACCACAATCTGAGTGACAATCACAACGAAGCCAATTCTGGGCATTAGTCATTACTAGCTCAAAGTGGCATAAACTAGGCGAATAAATAAAAATGAAAAATTAGTGAAAAATGAGATGAAGTGGTAGGTCAAACGTCAACTTAAATTCAGGCCTTTACATAAGAAAAGCGGAACTGGAACAGGAACTATTGCTACAAAATTATGGTCTATACCATTTCTTTTGAATCATGAAATCAAT
Source organism: Bactrocera zonata (assembly GCA_037783105.1). Classification (NCBI taxonomy): domain Eukaryota; kingdom Metazoa; phylum Arthropoda; class Insecta; order Diptera; family Tephritidae; genus Bactrocera; species Bactrocera zonata. Next base: position 795,186 of record JBAWJQ010000997.1, read on the forward strand.
ATTTACTGATGGAAGTTTTCCAAACCAAATTTTGTTAACGGAAAGCTGGAGATACCATATTATATCCGATTATTTGTGTTCAAGCAAACATGCATCATCACGTAAATTTTGAAAGAAACATAGAAAAAATAGCAAATAACGAAGTGAGAAACAAACAACAATAAATGTGGCACTCACCGCTGCTTGTCGACACACCGACGGCGCAAACTCTTCACAACCGAAGCCATAAACGCCGCTGACAGCAGCCAGCCGCTCAGCATAGGAGCCAACAGTCATCAGCAGCAGCAGTTGCCATCATTAGCGAGCAAATGGTAATCAGCAATTTCGTGGCACAGGTCCACGGCAAGCGTCAGAGGGAAGAGACAACGAATAAATTTAAATGAAGCAAACACGAAGCCAACGAGATGAAGAAAATTTATGGTCAAGAAAAATATGAAATTCGAAACGAAATCATAAAATGAAACCTCACTGCCAACTGAAGCATCACAAGATAAAGCCGAGAATGAGCAACCGAAATCAAGTGGGGCGATGGGAACTTAGAAAGCTCACGGAAGGGGCCAACCATTGGAAGAGCAGCCGGGCAATGAAGTAGGAAGCAATGGAGAGGCAGCGGCAGTGGCAGCGACCAAATGACAAGGTCGTTTGTAGTGAATTTTCTTACGCAACGAAAACACATCCGACGGCGATGACTTGAAATTCGAGATAACAACAAATAAACAAATAAACAATCGAAACTGCGAAAACAAAAGCCACACGACGGTAATCCAATAAACACAACCAGCAAACTCAAGTGAAATTCATGAAACAACAACACAAACAACTATAAAAACAACAACACAAACATGCCTGTACATACATAACAACAGCAAATAACGATATTTGCTATGAAAGTGGAAGTGAATTGGAATCGGCTGCCGGCGCTGTCAACTTCGTTGCTGGCGTCTCTTCACTGCACGCGCTTCGCCGCTCACAGCTTAGTGCTTATCAGCGCTTGGTGTTATTGCAAGCGCACCGAAATATTATTGCTTGTAACGGCGTCGTTGACAAGTCATCCGGCAGTGAATGCCAGGGGACCAAAAACTCGAAAAGCTTGTCACTGTCACTCTTCAAAATCCCTTGGAATAATATTTTCTAGCACGCATTTCGGCGTGCTTGCCTGTTTGACATCAAAAGCAACCGAAACAGAGCAATAATATAGAATATCAAAAAGATGCTAGTAGCCGGAGTCAGGTGCAGAGCTCTGGATATCATTAGAATGATGTTGTTGTTCATTTGTGTGTGTTCAAAATGGAAAAATTCCAAAGTATCAATGCACCAAGCGGTTTGAAATAAGATTCGAACAAGCGTACAGCTAAGGCAGAGGTTGTTGGGTGTAAATGAAGTCAATGACACAAAACCTGAGTAGATGGATGTCTCTCCAATTCGTCAGAAATTTAATTAAATTGACAGTAATCACTGAGACCAGTGTTTATTGCGATCAGCTGGCACTTGGGACTGAGAAGATAAAGCTTTCTTCACAAGGAAGAAACAGCGATGTTTAGCTGCTGAGAACTTCCCACTATCTCCAATCAAGACCATCAGTGACCAACATCTTCCAGTGATTATGTCATTTTTAATGATTTTCAGTTTTTATTTTTTTCTTTTTCCCTTTGGAATGTGACGGTAAAGCGCACAACTGTTTTGCACGAGCAAATACCACGCTCGTGTAATAGCAATAATTTCTTAGTCGACAGATTGAAAAGCGCACACATGAGTACTCCTAAACCTGCTTGGAACGCAACCAATCACGGCAGCAATTGCAGGTGTCAAATTGTGGCGGCAACCAGCTAAAGTTGCACTGCCTTTTGCCACTTGTGATTTTCATTGCTGTGGCAGCCCATGCGACTGCAGCAATTGTTGCATGCAACAACCGACACGAGTCGGAAATGTGCACGGATTGAGTGATGAAATCGATGCCAGCGGCATGGAATTCAAGCGCGGCGCGGAGCGCATTGTTGTCGATTATCGTGCGGCAATTTTCAATCGAAGATTTCAATCGCTGACTTTTCTTTTTTTGCAATATTCCACAAATTTTTTTCAAATACTAACACACTCTCATGTGTTTAGATATTCGCCCCCAAAACTGTATTCTGCAGCAGCGCTAGTCATGGTCACCGTAGCAGTGTGTTCCTCACTGGCTCCACTACGGCTGGTTGCTGCTTTTTCTCCGCGTTTTCGTTGTTATTTCAATTAAATTAAATTTTGCTTGTTATTGCTTGTGTTTGTTGATTTATTGTTTAATCTTTTGAACGTGAAATATTGTGCGTTCGCTGGTTTGGACGTACGGAGTGGTCAGACGAACGCCTGGAAGCGCGCAAAACGCTGTGAATTGCTGTGGCATCAGCGTACCATCTTAGATTATGCTCTCCTACAGCTAAGAGCCATTGCGTGGCGGACGTCAGGTGTGTTAAGTACGTGACTACCAATCGGTGAGTCGTAGGTTGCGAACGCGACCAAATGAAATTATAAAATGCACGAGCTTACGGAGGCGGCAAGTTGTTCAAAATATCACATAAGGGGATGTTCAGCAACTCGGCCAAGAAACTGGCAGTGAAATACTTAGGTGTGTGTGTGTGTGTGTGGAATATATGGCATTTGTGTGTTTAGCAGCTGGCAAAGCGCGCAATCTTTTCAATTTCCAGACAGTCAACAGGCGAATTATGGCGATAAGAGTATTAATTAAAATTGATAAACTAATGCAGTGTTGCATGTAATCAGAAATTAAATATTTAAACATCACTTGGCAAAAACAGTTTATTTTCCGGCAGATTTATATTTGTGTAATTATGATTGCGTGAGTGGGCGCCTGCATGTCTGAATATAAATATGGATTGCTTTCACATTTATATCTCTTGTTCCATGGAAGCCAGTGCAATGTGGGTGTGAAAACAAACATCACTACGAATCATTCTTTGAAGCTTCCAAGAACCGTTAACTTTTTCCCGTTTAAATGATTACAAAAAATTAAAGATTTAAATGTTGAGTGGTGACTTGGTGTGGACAAAAAAGTAATTTTGTCCTTAAAATATATTTTCTTAATAAAAATAATTCATTTAAAATGTATCAATCCTTTGTAGCCGGGCTTTGAACACGTATAGCACTCGATTTATTTTGGATACTAAGAAAATATGTCTTCTTCTTCTTTATTGTCACTGAATTTACAATAGCGGGCCAGTCGTTCTTCCTTTTCGCTTATGGGTGCCAATTGGAGATTCCACAGCGTAATCAGGTCCTTCTCCGCTCTGTCTTTTCAACGGAGTAGAAGTCTTCTTCTTCATCTGCTTCCCCCAGCGGGTACTGCGTCGAATACTTTCAGAGCTGGAGTGTTTTCGTCCATTCGGACGATATGACCTAGCCAATGTAGCCGCTATCTCTTAATTCGCTGAACTATGTCAGTGTCGTCGAATAACTATTACAGCTCATCGTTCCATCGAGTGTGATACTCGCCGTTGCCAATGAGTAAAGGACCATAAGTCTTCCGCAAAACCTTTCTCTCGAAAACTCGTAACGTCGACTCATCAGATGTTGTCATCGTCCATACCTCTCCACCATATAGCAGGACGGGAATAATGAGTGACTTATAGAGTTTGGTCTTTGTTCGTCGAAAGATGGCTTTACTTCTCAATTGCCTACTCAGTCCGAAGTAGCACCTGTTAGCAAGAGTTATTCTGTGTTGGATTTCAAAGCTGACATCTTTGATGGTGTTAATACTGGTCCCAAGATAGACGAAATTATTTACGACTTCGAAGTTATGACTACTGTTTGTTTGATGACATCAGATATTTCGTCTTGCCCTCGCTTACTACCAGACCCACCATTTGATTCCGGTTTCCTTAATCTAGTCTGTAAAAAAAAATCTACGCTGATTACCAATTCGGCTTGAATTTCAAACATTCAATTTATTTCAGCACCAACTTTTTTCTGAAAATGTCTGCAGTTAACTCGCTATGCATTAAATATTTCTTATTCGGAGAACATTTTTCTTTAATATGCGTGGTAAAGTCATTTTCATATAAATTACTTCGTATCATCTGACTTTGGGGCGGAAAGCCCGACTTAAAATTAGCAAGTTCGATTTTTAATATGCAGCCAGCACACATATTATCCAAGGAGTGGTTATCAAAGTCTATCCAAATGTTTGACTGTGTGTGTGACATGTGTGCTTTGCTATTATCTGATTTTCCAGCAAACCGCCTACTGATCACAGGCGAAGACGCACACTGTCTGGCGCGCTGATTGAAATGCCACATCGCATAAATCAAAAGGCAGTTGCGCCGATGGCTCATTTGTATTAGCAGTCGTGCGAAATAAACCAATAACCATTTGCCAGGCCGGAGGTTAAGTATACGCCCTATTCGACTTCGCTTCGCTTGCTTAGTGCTCCAACCGCCTTGTCAGCAGCGGCGCTGCGCTTCCATTGAACCGAATCGCATTTGCAGGTGCAAAGACACGGATTATGTCTGTATATATATATATAAGTGAGTGTATGTGTGAGTGACGCTCCTTTAAAGCTGCTGATTTTATTGGACGACGTGCGCTTGCCACGAAATTACCGCCTTATACTAATACGACCCGTTATTATGTTATTAAGCGTTAAATATTGTCGAATTTTCTTGCTCAGCATTCACTGCTAAACAGTTGAGCAAACAATGGCAGTTGTGCCAAACGCTTAAGCTCGCACATTAAATGTTTACCAACAAATATTTACCACAAACGTTGCTTCTTCTTGTTCGCTTGTTGCTATTTTCTTTGAGAAATTTAAATGCTGGCGATTCCATCGTGTTAATCTTGCTGTTATTGTGGTAATCGGCTTCATTCGAGCATACACACATATTTATGTACCTTTGTTTGGTTGTACAGGTATTATATTATTGTTATTGTTGGCATTGTTTTAGTTGTGCATTCTTCCAGTTGAGCGGTTTACCACTTTTCTTTAGTTTTTGAGCCAATTCTTGCTCTTTTCTTACGGTTTCGTTTGTTATTTTGCTCTCGACACACCCGCCTCCCACGCTGCATTTGCTTCTCTGCTGACTCCTCACAATAGAAGCCACTATAAAGGCCACAATATTAAGGAATTCGGTTCATTTTGTTCAACAAACCGAGAAGAGAGCGTAGAGATGTACAAATCTTTGTATGCCATTGCATATTTAGCTTCAGAGCACAGTGGTTCGTACAGATTATAAATAATATTTGGTAGTCGAAAAAGTCTTTTCGTATTTTGTCAATAGATGTCGTTGTAGCAATACATCTCCAGTGCTACCAATCACATTGTGTCATAGTGCTTAAAGGATGACATTTTAAACTTTATTCAACCAAAAAAAAAATTAATCGGGAAAGTTGAAAAAAAGTTATAGCTGTTAAAAATGAGTAAAAAAATGAAGAAATTCGATATATTTTGAAATTTTTGTATTAAAAATGGAAGAATGTTACGCAAGCCACCAATGAAATTTTTAAAGTTTAGAGAGACAATGCTGTACCAGTTCGTGTAGCACAATAATGGTTCGCTACCTTCCGTTCTGGATATTTGGATGTGAAAGATGCACCTCGCTCTGGTCGATCTATCGTTGAAAAAGTCGATGAAATTATGGAAAAGATTGACCAGAACCGTCACGCAAGCAGCCATGACATCGCTAAGAAACCTAACCTAACATTCATCATCAAACGGTTTTGAACTATTTAAAAAAAGCTGTCAAAAAATGCTAAAGAAACTCGAAGTTTGAGTACCACATCAATTGTCTATGAAAAAATGGACCGAATAAACATCTGGGAATCTTTGCTGAAACGAAATTAAATCGAACCATTTCTAAAGCAAATGGTAACAGGAGACAGAAAGTGAATCAAATGCGGTCCAAGTGTGTTGAAGCTCAACAAGTGGTCGTAAAGCCAGGGTTGATGTCTCCAAAGGTTATGATGAGTGTTTGGTGGGATTGGAAAGGAATCATCCACTATGAATTGCTCCAGCCTCATCGAACGATTGATTCTACATTTTACTGTCAAGAACTGATGAGATTCAGGCAAGCAATCGAAAGAAGCGGCCAGAACTGATCAACTGAAAGGGCTTCGTCTTCCATCAGGACAACGCTAGACCACACATGACTCAGTAAAAACAAGGAGAGTTTAGCTGGGAAGTTTTGATGCAGCCGCACTATATATGTACCTGACCTTGCACCATTGGACTACCATTTGTTTCGGTCAATGCAGAACTTCCTTAATGGAATAAAGTTGGCTTCAAGAGAAGCCTGTGAAAATTACTTGTCAAAAAAAATAAGTTGAAGTTTGATTAGAATTACGAAAAGAATTTTTCGACTACCCAATAGTAACAGAATAAGATGTTTTGCAAATAGTTTTGGGGAACTATCAATTATAATATTTTTCTATTTTAATGTTTGGGAAAAGTTTCCAAAATGACACACTGTGCAACATCACTACCGTTCGGATGCCGATCTTAATGAGCTTGAATTTAAATGAAGTGCGACTGACAACTGTTATTATATACAGGTATCTTAGGACATACTCACACACATGTATATATTTATATAGTATATATATGTACACATACATACCTACAACTTAGCTTTAGCATGTGTGTGCCCACAACTGCTCGCTAATGCAGCGCGCAGTGAGCGTGTAGCTGAGCAATTGGAACGTATCAAATTAGCATTTTGCTTCTCTAAACTTCTTGTTAACCGTCTTTCTCCTTAAGGCCTTGCCGGCACAAGCAAACGGTGCGCATTTGTTTCATATCAAAATGAATGACTTAAATTTCCACATTTCTTTCATTGCTTCTCACTTGGCTGCTTTGCTTTAAGCGGCGATTCCACATTACACACACACGCTTATAGGTTTGTGTGTGTGGGTATGAATAATTTCTTCTTTAGTTCTTGAAGCACAGTTAGTGGCGTGCTATCAGCCCATAAATGCTGACGGCAAGTGCTGCTACTTGTAACTGATTGCGGCAACATGCCACAAGCACAGCAACATACAACTCGGCACTTACATACCACAAATCTCGGCATATCAATAGATCAGCGGAACGAGTGGAATTCTTCACAGACGAACCGTTTCGTTTGCTTGTGCTGCAGCGCCTACTGCATTTGCTTGCTATTGCCACATCGTGTTGCATGCTGTCACGGTCAGTGATGCGCATGCGCGGCAATTATGCGCTGCCGCCGCCAACACCGTTACCGACGCGTCAGCAACTACTGGCGATCTCAGCGGCGCAACAGGCCATTATAACAACAGCAAAAAGCTTTCAGTACGCGAGAGAAACTGCGATCGACTGTGGCCGCTGGGCAAAAACGCTTAATTGCTTTTGAAATTGCTGTAAATTTTGTTGAATGCAGCGATTAAACCGTTCAACAGGCGTGTTGCTGCAACGATCTAACATTATTTTATGTACGCATGTAATTTATGCCTACTTATTTACATTTACATTTGGCTGAAATATTTGTATATCAAATGCAGCAAACAAACTCTTCCACACCTTCTGGGGAACTCGATCAAACGGTACTTCAAAGCCAGCTGCTTAATCATTAGCGGCACATTGTCATATATGGACGAAGCGGCAGCTCGTTTGCGCAGGTTCAAGTACTTAAGGTCGGAATGTCACGGCGAAAGATGGAATGATTGATCGGCGGCAATTATGGCACGAACTTGCGTTTTCCAGCCAATCACGACAGCACAAAGTGCAAACATTTCCACTCTGAATGCGCGCTTTGACCCCGAACTCCACCGAGTGTATTGCTTGATTAGTTGAGAGTTTTCCCTTACAGCTTCGTTGTCAGTCGCTGCCAGCAGCTTACAATTTTTATAGAAATATTTCTTCTCAGATTTATTCGATTTTCTTTCCCCTCATAAGCATATGCCAAAAACTCGTTTCTTTCTAAAAAGACGTTTTTTGGAAATATCATCTTCATTTAATGTACTCATCATTCATACTACCACATAATAGTAGCTGAACCATTCTTCGATTTGAAATGTTAAGATTTATTAGGCAAATTAAGCTCAAAACTCATTACAGAACTCACATGACCTCTTACCTTTTGTCAACGTCTAATTAATTTGCATTTTTTCTCTCTTCTTTGCAGGTATGAGCTTCTGCAATATCTCAACTAGCAAATTCACCGAAAATGTTTGCATTTTCTTCTCTGTGCAACAATAAATTGTGCTGTTGCACTGAGGAATTTCTAGTGACTGCTGACAACAAACCCGCATTTTTACTTTAAATTTGTTTTAAATGTTTTTGTGTCAACACACACAAGGACGTAACGTGTGTTGTGTATGTAAATATGTGTGTCCATATCTTTAACATGCATCTCGACAATTTCAATCAGAATATTATCTTCAAGTTCGTATGCAAAGAAGTGAGTGAAAAAATAGATTCAATCAGGAAGCTTCACTTTGATGCGAATACAGCAAGCTCGCTCGCCAGCAGCCAACAAGCGCGCATTCAAAGTGGAAATGTTTGCTATGTACCCACTTGTATGCGCTTTTACATATACATTTATACATAGTATATAAATTTATCTTTGTAGTCGGTATGCACAAAGTTGTTTCTGCGAATTAGATGAGATTACTCGGGCAATACAGCTGCTGGGAAATCGCATTCACTTTATTTTATTCGAACTACAGCCTCAGATAGGGATAAGGCGGAGCGCCAGGATGCGCGCGCCAGATAACAGCGGCGAGGCCCCCTGTTAGCTCATCCAAATGTAATACATACAAGCAGGACAAACGAAAAAAGAAAAGCAAAGATAGTCTCGCATGATGCGGAACGCGTTGCCAAACTGTGTCCCTCACAACGGTGGTTATACTTGTATATACAACAAACACAATATAAAAATATCTCATTCATGCAAATGTATCTCGTGAAAGCAACCAGCTTGAAGGCGGATTAGATCCAAAAAAATATTTCCATGTATGTGTGAGAGTGTGTGTGGGCGATGCATTTGGTTTCCATAACTTTTTGGGGATTTCTGCTTGCTCGAAGCTTTAAATACTGCATTTTTTGCGAATTCCATCAATACTAAAAAAGTGCTGAAATATCGAACACATTTCCTCATTTCATTGGAATTAATGCAGGCGATAATTTTATGGTTCCAAGGCTATTGCTATGCATGGAAGACCAGAATATTTGAGGGTATAAAAACCTGAAAAAGATATATTAAGTTCGCCATTGTATGTGCAACACCCAAAAAGAAATGTGGGAGACCCTATAAAATATACCATACTGCTGTGCCGTTTTTTTGTGAGAATGATATACTAATTTTGAATGGGAAAGTAAAAAAAAACAAGAAAAAACGTTAACTTCGGCTGCACCGAAGCTAATATACCCTTCATAGGCTCATTTCTTTTAGTAACTATGTGTCCAGTTTGTATGGAAGCTATGTGCCATAGTAATCCGATCTGAACATTTTTTTCGGAGATTATATTATTACCTTAAGCAGTAATCCATGTCAAATTCCGTGAAGATACCACGTTAAATGCTAAAGTTTTCCCTACAAGCCTTTGATTCCGACCGTTCGGTTTGTATGGCAGCTATATGCTACAGTAAGCCGATGTGAACAATTTCTTGCGATACTACATTGTTTCTGTGAAGAATAACTCACACCGAATTTTGTGAAGATATATCGTCAAATGAGGAAGTTCTCCATACAAGCCTTTGATTCCTATCGTTCAGTTTGTATGGCAGCTATATGTTATAGTGATCCGATATCGGCAGTTCCGACAAATGAGCTGCTTCTTGAAGAGCAAATGACGTTTGCAAAATTTCAAAACGATATCTTAAAAACGGAGGGACTAGTTCGTGTATGTACACAGACATGGCTAAATCGACTCAGCTCAACACATTGGTCATTTTTATATATTATACATACATAGTTTATAGGGTCTCCGACGCTTCCTTGTGGGATTCCCAATTTTCGACTTCTGCGTAGGAATCGAAGTGCTTCCCAGCCATTTGGGATTCTTAAAATAAATCTATTTTTCATTTTGACATTTTCAACACAATGAAAGGATGTTCGTTTGTTCAATGATTGAAAGGTTATTGACATGTTTGACAGATAACAAACCAACCAAACAGAAAAAAACTAAGGCTCGTTCACAACAAATGTGCCCTCCCAACAAATTTGTATCTTAACGCTCTTTTTTAACGGTACACCTGGCTATATCTGAATGATGAGCTTGACGAGCCGATTTAGCCACGTCAGTTTGCCTGTCCACTGGTCTTTCAGATTTTGAGATATCGGTCTGAAATTTTGCACACGTTCTTTTCTCCTGATTTGTTGGAACCGCGGAAATCGGATCACTATAGCATGCAGCTATCAACTGCAGTTCACATAGCAGCCGCTTCTACATTACCGGATTCTATCCAGCCAAGGGCTGTATTTTCGGAAATCTAACCTCGCTTAGATCGGTAAGTTTTTAGACAAACTGCTACAAAGTGAGCGATCGGAAAGAAGTGTATTGGAAACTTTTAGATTTGATGATATCGTCTACACTAAGCGTCAAATTCGTCCTAAAACTGTTTAGGCTTCTAAGATGAAGCTTAAATGGGAACACTTTAAGAAATTAAGTGTTTTTAAGTTTTCTATTTTTTGTTCTTTGAACCTTGAATAGGAAAATTCAGGTATTTCTTGTTTGCTCTTTGCATCACTATGTGTTCAGCCTTCTGCGTTAGCAATTTCTGGTGATAAATGTTTGCCACGAATTCAGATTGAGATTCCTCCAGTTTTGAGCGATGCTATTCAGTCTCTTTTATTTTTGATTTTTGGATTTCCTACTAAAGCTTCATTTTATTCTAAACCATTATACTTTTTCTGCCTAACTTCGCTGCTCATTTTTACTTTTAACTTGCATTTTGGTAATTTTGTGCGCAAATATATTTCAATTAATTTAAATCTTGGCGCAGCAACTGAGCGCTTACGCCACACCAAGCCGCACTTGGCAAAATGTGAAAATATTTATAAACAAAATGGAAAAGCAGCTGTAAAAGGAAATAGAGTGCGAACGAAAGCATGAACGAGTTTCCTGCCCGTTTTTGTTGTTGCCTTTGCATTCTGTTTTTTTTTTTTGTTTTTTTGCACTCACTTGGCACCCCACAAGCACGTCATGTTCTTGACATAATTTTTCACAATTACCAAATGGCTTAACCCTCGGAACGTTGGCGCTGACGACCAGCTCACACACACACACAGCCACACGAAAGCTGCATTTCTTCGTATTTTAACCAGCAACTCATATCTCCATTTTTACGCACTCTACTTAAGGGCCCGAAAGTAGGTCTTATTTCGTAATTCCATTCTGTTGCACGTTTCATGGTTGCTGCGTTGCAGTTTTTCTTCTTTTTCCGCTTACCTTTTTAACTCATAGATATAAATGTCAGAGTGCATTAGGGGGGTACTTTGGTGCCTCAAAAATTTGCAACTAAAACATTAAACGATTTTGACTTTGATGCAAAAATATTACATTAAAGGTCTTGCCTCTTTATTCCTTCAGCCAGTAATCACTTTGTAGTCTCTTATTAGATTCGCTTACGACCTAACCGGTTTTCCTCAGAAATAAATCTTAATTTAAATAATTACGATCGCTCAAAACTACTCCGATACTAATCTGGCAAGCATATATATAACAAGGCATGTGGATCGGTCAGGTCTTCGAATACTATATCCGCCTATGGATCACACATTTAAAATCCTTAAGTTAATAGCAGCCGAATGGGTTTCTCAGGCTTTAAGATCAAACTTTTTGCCTCAACTGCGCCACTCTGATGTTCAATACATAAATGTATGCATATATGTACATGGGGCATATAGTGTCTTCATTTGCATGGAAAGCATGAAAGGTTACGCAAGAGCAAGAAGTTTACCAGAAAAAAGAATATTAAGACGACGTGCATAAGTTGCAAAGCAAAAAAATGAAATGAAACCGTAAGAGCCGCACAGAAACGTGAGAAGACACACGCAAACATACTATATGCACACTCCTGCTTATTCGAAGACATATTTTTGCGGACTCGAGAAGAACCTGCGGAACAGTATTATTAACAGATTGTGAATGTTTGCCACCGCAAGCGCAAAAATCAGCAGAGCAATTCAGCGTCGGCGGGCCGTGGTTAAGGGGGTAAATTTCATTTAGTTCCATTTATGCGTGGCGTCATGTTCCCCAGTGACACAATAAGACGGACACATTTTATTTTTGGCGCAGCGCGAGTGAGAAATGCTGGAAAAATGTGCGAGTTGGCAGAAATGTTTGTGGGTGAGGGTGAAGAAGAAGCAGCGCCAAGCAGACGTGGAAGCGACGGGATGTTGTGTCGGCATACAGTGTTGCTGCCAGCGGCTGACAGCAATGACAGCAACAGCTTCCCGCGTAGAGCACAACATATCACACCATTGTTGCTGTTGGCGACGATGGTTATGTGCGTCATAAAAGCGGCATAGTCGCCGACAAAAGTGCAAGGGTTATTGTAATGCCCTCGACTGCAGTTACAGCCGCAGCGGAAATTGAAAAGAACTGCACCGGAAAATGGCAGCAATAACTGCAGCGGCAACGAATTGTGACGACTGCCGACTGCATGAAAACTCTCGTTAAAGTGCACACCACGAAATTGGTGTTGGATTTGCATCATTTGTTGTCATTTTATTGTGGGTGCTGGGGGTCTATAGGTTCACTTGCCTTCACCCACTCACGTGCAACCCTGTAGGAACAGTGGGAAAAAGGTCGAAAAGTTCTGGTGCTTATTTAACTGCTGTTGTTTGTGGTTTATTTAATTTTAATATTGGGATTGCAAGAAATTGTTACAATCAAAGAAGGCAGAAGTGGTCACCACTATGTGAATTTGACCCTCAGACCCCTTCAACTCAGTTGTTATCTAATAGAATTCTTTAAACGAAGAAGCTATGCAATGTTAACGGCAGTCAATATTCATAACCCCAAATATCAGTAATTTATTTACCGTTAAGATGATCAATTCCACATTCGCGCAAAGAGAAGCAACTAGAATTGCCTTCACCATTTTTTTTTCACTCAACCGAAAAAGTTATTCAAGCCTCTTTTCGGGCAACCGGCAAAGGACAACAACAACATATATTTTTTAATTTGTGCGTTTGCATGCGAAGAAAAATTCTTGACAGCAGCTAAATTAAAAACTTAAATTTATGCCACAAAGGGACGTCGCATTTTGCTAAAGAGTATAACGGTATTATAGCGGACTCTAGGGCGGCTGTGGAAGCGTTGGGATGGCGGTCTTGGTTAAGTAGCTGTTCACAAGAAAGGCGGTGTGAGCCGCGGCGTTGTCGTGGTGCAACTTCAAGTTGGCAGCGATGTCTAGTCGGACATATGCTACAAGTGCTCGGAGACAACTGACCCGCCGCTCGTTCTTTAGCTATGAACGTCCTCTACTGAATACATTCGGTACGCGCACGATCCGAAGTACAGTCGCGGCGGAAGAAAATCAGTCCTATTATTTTCCAGACAAACCCTGTATATATGTATATACTTCAGTCATCGGGACACAGATTTGAGCCGAGTTTTGTGATTTTCGAACATCTTATTAGCTTTTGAATGAAAACTTAGTGAAATGTGAATCTGTGTGCAAGGCTCCAATAAAGAAAATTCTGGAATGATTACGCCTCTTTCTTTTAAACAAATTCTAACTGATATCTCTCATTGCTTCGATTCGAGGAGAATCTCGGTTCCACTCGAACCTACTGTTCTCCTACTACTTTTCCCTTTTAAAACCAGTGCAATGTTAAAGGTATTTTTTCCACGTATCGTGCACGTATGCCAAAGACACACATACGCTCGTAAAAACAAACATTTTTAACAAATTCCGAAATTAGTTCACACATTGCACACAAGTATGAAGGTGATTGCCGATAAAGCGTCTACATTATTTGAGCGTTTCTGACATAAAATTAATAACACAACAATCCGCAACAGCGCGCGCTCTCTACCTCTCCGCCTCCGCCGCCTTCGTTGAGCCAACAATTTATGAGCGCCGTGAGTGGTAACCGCTTAGCTTGTCATTGAATGCTTTCGCCTTTTGGCGTAATTGCCAGGCAACAGCAGCGCTGAATTGCCCCAATTTCCACCCGCCCGCCGCAACGCCGGTGCCACGCAACCGCTTGCCAACCACACACTCACACACTGGCAAAGGGCACACACGCACACTCACAGCTCCGAATAAGCGCTTAATATATGCACTGTGCACTGGGCCATGCGCTAACAGCTTTGTGGGACAGACGGCTCTCCACGGCACTTTGACATATATTTGTATTTATTTGCATCTGGAACGTGCAACATGCCGCATGCAGTAAATTGTGGCACTTGCTTATGAGATGCATGTCAAGTAGTTAGCTACAATCGAGGGAGACACACACACACAGACACACACTCACGAGTAGGCAGAACGCTCGATGAGTGACATGCTGCGGCAGTGCGGCACGTGTAACCTATAATTTGTTGCAGCCTGCATGCATGCTCCAACCGCCATGACGCATATTCATAACTCCATCGTCCTACATGTATGTATGTATGCTACATATGTAGGTGTGCATGCAAATTGCCCAAGTGCTGCCACACGACTATTGATTGACGTGCGGAGTGAATGCCACTGTCATTGCGGCACTGTTGCTTGATTGTTTCAATTTCGGACGCAAAGTGACTTCTAAGCACTCTACAATACCCAGTGCATTACTATAAACGTATGCATACCACCACACACCATTACGTGCTTATATGAACAAAGCATTTCGTCGACTTGGGTTCGCCTCGGCTCACGTTTTTTTTCGATTTTCTACAGAGATTTCTGAATTCTTATGTTTTTTGTTGTATTGCTTTTTTTGAAAACAAAAACCAGCATATTCTTTTGTGGAGACCACAGCAGTCGTCTTGAGGTGCCCTCACAGACCGCAGACAACAGACGACGGACGACAGACAGGCGGCTCATGGCAATCAGCAGTCGCTCCGTAAGTGAAAAAGTTTAAGTTTAATTAATGTTTAGTAGATCTGCTTTTAATTATCTTCTACCCTTCACTCTCACACACACACACATGTGAGTTGTCTCTTCATACGCTAAAGGTGTGTGTGCGTGTGGATGTGGGCTTGAGCACTTAAGTACGAGCAGGTCGCATTTAAGTGGGTTTTCTGCAGCAACTGACAAACAAACCGGTTCGCTGCGGCGCAGAAATAGTAACAAGGTTAATGTGGTTTGTCTTTTCGCTTTCATGTCTCGCAACTCGTAGGTTTAGTGGCTTGGCAAATCGGCTTTGCTACCGCCGAAGCAGAGCGTTTGCTGTGCATTCAACGAAATCATATTTTTATGGAATTCACTATCATTTGAGGCATTTATTTCGATGGGGATAAATTATATTTTCCTTTTAATTAGAACAAAAAATAATAAGACATAGCGCTTATGAGTCGGACATGAGTTCATTAGGGAAATTGCGGTGAACTTTTAGTTAGGATAATGAGAAGACAATGGGAGATGCAGAAAGCAGAAATGGACAGCTCCTTGTCTACACCTGGCACCGCCGGTCGCGGAACAGCTCATGTGCGACTGCGAAATCCTTTTGATCGTTAGTAGATCGTTTGACTCGAGCAAAGTTTATCTTGTTGCAAACGGAGAGGTTCTTACTGACACTAACCACTAGGCAACCATATGGCAGGGCTAAAAATCGTACGCGAGATGTCAAATTTTTTGGAGGAAAGTGAGGTGGATAAATTTCTCTTCCATTGTTCACCCTTTTCACGACTGTGGCTGACACATCGCGGTAGTCTTACCTTCACCCAACCAGAAGACATTGCCGAAGCTCACATTAGCCGTCTCAACAAATTTGTGAGAGGCTCATAGCGCTTTGTAGTTTTGTAGGGGTCTTATGGTACAGTATATAGCAACCTTTAGGTACCCCAACGAACCGACGTTATAAGCTGTTGAAGGGTAATCCCTGTTAGTATCGACCTCTTAACCTAACGTAACACGCTTTGAACCACAAAGCAACAGATTACATGACAAGAAATAAACCTCATGCTGGAACACAAAAAGAGGGCTTTTTTTGATTTTTTGACTAGCGGCATCAAAATTTCAGATCCACCCCGAGTAATTAAATGCTAACATGATATTTTTATTGAATATTCGAATAAGAGAACTCTACCGTCAGTTTCGTCTATCAGAAGAGAAAAGCAAGGTGGATGAGAATTATCTCTTTCAGTAAAAACTAGTTACTATTTTAGACAATTCTATCTGTAACGAAAACTGTCTCTACACCAAAATCCTTAAAATTAGATGAGCAACAAGAAGTAAAGTCTTTCTCTACAAAATTAAAACCCTAAAATCACTATCATTACCCTTTTGGTTCGAAAAATGCTACTTAATGAATTAACAGGGCATGTTCAGATATAAATCTGAGTATGTTCCGATAACGAGAGAACGATGTCGTAGTGCCCAGTAACGTAACCCATTAACATGCTGACGTGGATATATTATTCGTATGGAAACGGATTCGTAAAACTCTGAATTTGATTTCTCCTCTTGAAGATGTTAAAAGAAAATTCCTTATATGAATTTTAAAATTTAATAGAGTAATAGATTAAAAAAAACTTTGAGAGGCGAAGAAAAATAGCTCATCATATGGAAACGAATATTCACACAAACAAGTCGTCAAATAACGATGTCTTCCAGGTTAGAGAGTCGTTCGCTTGTCATTTGAGGTCATTAGTACACAACTTTTAGGTGATTTTCGTACAACGTTTCACAAGCGTTGCCACACAAACTTTGTTAGGAAAGACGCTGAAATAAACCGCTATTCGCAATCATTCACTCTCTAGCTATATACAAACGCATGCACACCATCTGCCAGTTTACATAAGTGCTTACCCCACGATATGGAGTAATTTAAATTGAAATTGAACGTGATTTATTATCTTTTCGGCGAGGCAAAAAAAAACACCAGAAAAAAGGAAAGCAAAACAAAGTAGAGTAAAAATGTTTTGCGAAAAACAAGATTAATTTGATTTTTCGTCTGCACGCAGCTTCGACACATCACCAAATCGGCGGTTGATAGTCGCGAGCAGCGAAATCGCCGCAAACGCCTAACAAAAGCACCCACGACGCCCCACCGTCAGGGGCGGCAGCGGTGAAAATGGATGGTCCGTCAATCAAGGCGCGGAGAGATATAAAATTTATGGGCCGCACAGAACTTTGCAATTGTTTGTGGTTTGTTGCACATCGCACATCACGCGCCGAGCGCCGAGCGCCGAGCTCCACTGCACTTGCATCCAAAGAAATCATGGAAAATGCGAATTTTCGCAAAAACTTCGGTAACATTTAGCAGCGCTGCAGCGCAAAGTCACGAAGCGAACTCACACGTTTTCACAGCGTTTGCGTGTTTTGTACTTTTCTTATTGCTTTCGCTTGCGTAGCCGTAAATATCACGTTGCTCATAATATGCAACAATTACAAATTTTCACCTCATATAATTTGCACATTAAATTCAGGCCAAAACACAAATAACATGCCGCCGATGCATGTTGGTGCGTGGCGCGAGCACAACCCCCGTAGGAAAGCGCGAGCACCCACAAGCGTGGATTGCGTTGTGTATCTCTGTCATCATATCAAATAACGAAGAATTATCGTGTATATAAAAAGTCATTTATGCTCATAAAGCGAAACCTCCTAACTTTGTCTGAAGCTTTGTCCTATGAGGATGCACATATGTGGGCTTATAACGGTACTTATACGGCTTAGTTCCCGATAACGCACGAGATCCAAATTTATGTGAATTTCTTTTAACGCGTGCGTACACGAACGAGCGAATGTGTGAGTGTACTTTGCGCCAGCTGCTTGAATTTTGTGTGCCGCACTTTTGCATTCTTAAAATTTATTTGAATTGAGCTTTTGGCTTATTTAATGCCCACATTAGCATTACGAAGCATTGCCAATGTTCTTTGGGTAATTTGCCTTTTGCCTCTTGTGTGATTCGAATATGCAATAATTTCTTAAGAAGGAAACATAACCTCACTTGTACTTAAGAAAGCAAACATATGTGATTCCGAAATTTGAGCCACGAATTTCACATTTTACATTTGCTGTCTCTTCGAATAATATTGGCTAGTCGAAAAAGTCTTTTCGTATTTTGTCAATAGACGTCGTTGCAGTCGTATATCTCCAGTGCTACCAATCAGATTGTGTCATACCATTTAGAGTTGGAAAGGTGAGATTTTCAGCTTAATTTAACCAAAAAAAATACGGGGAAGTTGAAAAGAAGTTACAACGGTTCAAAAATGAGTAAAAATAATTAAGAAGTTCACTACATTTTGAAATTTTTGTATAAAAAAGGGAAGAATGCCAAGCAAGCCACCAATGAGATTTGTGAAGTTTACGGAGACGATGCTGTATCAGTGCGTGTAGCACAACAATGGTTCCCTCGCTTCCGTTCTGGAAACTTTGAAGTGAAAGATGCACCTCGCTCCGGTCGGCTTATCGTTGAAAAAGTCGATTATGGAAAAGATTGAACAGGACCGTCACATAAGCAGCCATGACATCGCTAAAGAACTTAGCATTTATCATCAAATGGTTTGAACCATTTAAAAAAAGACAGGCTACAAAAAGAAGCTCGATGTTGATGCCACATGAATTGTCTGTGAAAAATTAAATGGACCGAATTAACTTCTGCGATTCTTTGCTGAAACGAAATGAAATCGAACCATTTCTGAAACGAATGGTAACAGAAGGTGAAAAGTGAATCAAATACGACAATAATGTGCCAAAAAGATCATGGTGCAAGCGTGGTGAAGCTCAACAAATGGCCGCAAAGCCAGGATAGACGCCTTTAAAGGTTATGCTGAGTGTTTGGTGGGATCGAGATCGTACACTAAGAGCTGCTGCGGTCTAATCGAAAGATTGATTCTACCTTTTACTGTCAACAACTGATGAGTTTGAAACAAGCAATCGATAAAAAAAAAAACGGCCAGAACTAATCAACGGAAACGTCCTCTATCAGAATAACGCTAGACCACACACATATTTGATGACTCGGCAAAAACTGGGAGAGCTTGGCTGGGAAGTTTTGATGAATCCACCATATAGCCCTGACCTTGCACCACCTTAGTGGAGTATAGTTAATGGAGTAAAGTTGGATTCAAGAGAAGCCTGTGAAAATTATATGTCGCAGTTTTTTGCCGAGAAATCAGAGAGAAGTTTTAACCTGATGTAATAATATCTCTAACAGAAAAATGGCAAAAAGTGGTCGACAAAAATGGTATATACTTGGTTCATTAAAGTTCATTATAAATATAAAAATGAAAAGTTGAAGTTTGATTAGAAATACGAAAAGACTTTTTCGACTACCTAATTTTTTATTAAGCCTACTGTTCAAAACTGGTCGACTAAGCACTCTTTGCTCTTTTTAATGAGAGCAAATGCGAATTGCTTAACATATACCTTACCATATCAGTAAGAGATGTACACTAATAGATTAACTCGCCAAAACGACAGGTTACTACTTTTCTGGGTCTTACTAACCGATTTTGAAAACCTTGATATTTTATTTGTCATATTTTTCATTTCTTCTAAATCTTTGTTCTTCTTCAACAAGCCATCACAATTGCATTCTTAGCACTGTTTTCGACAGATATTGAGATTTCATTTTCAAATTATTCAATTAATTTATATACATAAAAGTACAATACATACATACAAATATACACCTAGTATGCACAAATGGAATGCTTTACAGATTCACTTAACTTAGACTCTATCGCAAATGCTTTTGACATTTCATCTTAAATTTAATTAATTCTGCGGCCAGCACAAGCCAAAGGGCTTGTAATCCAAACTCAATTCCATTGGGAATTATGCTCGCACTCATTTACAAAAACAAAAAAATAAAAACAAAACGACAAAAATATTTTAAATAAATTTACATATACAACTGTCTGTAAACTGCAAACTTTCAATCAAAACTGATTTAAAATTCAAGAAATTCTCCAGCAATTTATTCATAAATATGAATATTACAAATTCACAGAATCAAACAAAGCAAACGCGACAGCAAAAACAAACAAAGGCATCTGTCAACCCTTTGGGTATCGATGCGTTTGCTTCCTTTGCCAGAATTCCCACAATAACTCCGCCTGTACTCTCAAGCCGCCTTTCCCGTCGGGCTTGCACACAAAGTCACACAGCCTCAGGGATAACAAGGCATCAATGTGCGAGCAAGAGGATGCATGCAACATATTTATTTGTGGCATGTTGGTTTTCATGTTGAATGGACACATTTTAATGACTTCACTTACGCTCCAATATGGGTTTTTATGCTGCCGTGAGGTTGTACATGATTCGTAGAAAACATTTTCTTGATTTTATGTCACAACGTTCTCCGCCTTTAGCCGAATTTTGGCCACGACTCCACAATATACTTTGTCCAATGCTTGCGTCAAGCTGCAAGCGAATTAAGGATTTTATTTCAATCAAAATGCAATAACTCTGCCCACAAGCCTCAACTAAGCCAAACCCAAGCTTTCCTTTGAAACTTTCATTTTCACTGGAAATCCAAATAATCCCTTATTTCTGAGAATACATTTTAACAAATTATACTTTCATTGGTTTTATTGGCACGTTTGCCTGAATTTATTCACGCCTACTCCGAAGCGATTATACACACATATGTATTTCAAATTGTTCTCTGTGACATTTTCTCATGTTGCAAGCATATTCATCCTAATTAAAAATAATGACTCTTATCGCTGCATTTCCCCGCTTAGGTGGGCGTTCGGCTAAAAATAGCGGCGATACCATTCATCTTACGGAAGCCTCGCATTTGTCTTTACAAAGCTATTAGAGCGCTAAGCGACTGATTTGACGGCGATTTACTTGGTTTGCCACACGCACTTTGTCATTCCACACACGCGCACACATACAGCGACGCATGTGAGTTCAGACAGACGCCTCCGCTTACTTGCGTTACCCTTTGATTCGGGAGCGCCTGGAGTGTCCTCTTTCAACTAACGGATTGTGTCTTTGCCTGTTGTGCTGGTTGCGGATTGCCGCAGACTTCATTCATACAACCAATTTGAATGAAAAGCGTGTGCAGTGCATTCGAGGCGGGGGTGTCTTACGCACGATTACTTGTCGTCAGCTACGCCCAAGTATCGAATGGCGCTTCAATGACGTCGCTTCGCTTCAGATTTCCAAATGTTCCGTTCACGAATATGTTTATATGTATGTGTTTGTATATTCCCATTCGTTACTTGTTGTGTCTCGAGATTCTGGCGTTCAAAGGATCCTGGTTCATTGTTCTATCAACAAATCTGAGATACGACGCACAAATGCAAAGCCAACTGATCCAATTTGTATTTGCATTCTCACTTTTAAATATATTCCCGTTCATTGTGGGTGCCACGCTTTGTGCGGCTCTGCGCTCTTTAGTTATCCCTATTAAATAAGTTAAATAAGCCTTTCAGTTCTTTTATGCCACAATGCAGCTCATTTATTTACCATTTTCTCTCCATCAAAAGTTTGAATTGTGTAGACTAAATGAAGAGGAAGAAACAGAAGAATGAAAGACATAATGATAAGATAACTTTCTGCGTTTCAAGCCACCGTATTGCCAATAAATATTTAAGACTGAAACGTATAAGAGAGTCGACTTTATTAGAGAACAAAAACAACATCAACAAATTAATGATCGAAAAACGCTTTACCGTTTTTGAAAATATTCTCGATTGAGTATACAAGGTTTGTCCGGAAAGTAGAAAGACTGAGTCGATTAAAAAAAAATTTATTGATCGTTACAATTCTTCTAAAACTTTCAAAATAAACTCCTACTGCGTTGATGCAGCGCTGCCGGCGCGATTTCCAAGCATTAAAGACGTTACGGAAGGCATTCTCTTGAATAGTTTTGAGAGCCAAGGTGCATGCTGCTTGGATCCGGTCCGTTGTCTCAAAATGCTTGCCTTTCATTGGCTTTTTCAGGCAAGGAAACAAAGGCTGTAGGGCGGCTGCGGAAATATTGAGATGCCGGCCTTGGTTAGGTATCTGCTCACAAGAAAGGCGGTGTGAGCCGGGGGTTGTCGTGGTACAACTTCCAATCGGCTGTGATGTCCTGTAGGACCCGATTGACCCTTCGTTTGAGTCTCTTAAGGACTTCCACATAAAACTTGGCGTCCACGAGGAACAAATTCATAGTGCATGATGCCTTTGATATCAAAAAAGACAATGAGCAGCTTTATCACTTTGGATTTGCTTATTCTTCCAAAAAGGCCTGGTGCCACCGAAACACCCCACTTCTTGCTAAAGCAACATCTGGGTAAACTTGCTTGATCATATCAAACGTTTCACACAGAATTTAATCGCGTATCTTTGCTCTAACGAACGCTGTTCTTTCGGCTGGCACCACTCACAGAAACACGTGGCGAGAAAATGTTTGTCCTGACTCTCCAAGTGCTCGGAGACAACTGACCAGCCGCTCGTTCGATAGCTAGGAAGGCCCTCTACCAGCAGTCCTATTATACTCCTGACAAACACTGTATCCCGGAAATTGGCTGTAACAACTGTTACGAGGATTGTAAAAACGATGGCACAAGTGTATTGGGGCCACTGGGGAATACTTTGATGGGGACGACATAGATTTTAAAAAATAAATTATGAATATTAAAAGTATGAGCAAAGTCTTACTACTTTTTGCTCATAGCATAATATTGTATTCGAACTAATTTCATGTTTTTGTGCTTATAAGTTTCCCAGAGGAGTCTGAACATTGCACCACTAGGGGAGCCTATTTTCATCACCTCCGACCCAAATTATATGTTACCGTCGTCCCAATCTCGTTAAATTTCCAGCTGAGTTAGTGAAAGCATTCCTAGTTTCTTTAAATACCATCCAATACACATAATGTAGGTACCAAAACCTTTTTTTGAATAAAAAAATAAATAATAAATAAAATTTTTGTTGCACACACAAGCACCAGCGGCAGTTGCGCGTTGGCGTTGACATGAAGGGAGTAAAGCGTAAAGCTTTTGCATAATTTTCATAACTGTTTATTGCATTCCGGTGCAGTTGTGCAGAGCGTCAGCATCGAGCACATGCATGTGAATAGAGAAATGCTGCGCTGTATACCCTTTAGGTATGCGCGTGTGTGTGCCAGCTGCGCAACTTCTTCCCATACACAATGTGTCCTTGTATTGTTGCAAAAGTGTTACTTGCAACGCTCATTTTCTGTTGCAACTTTAATAGTTGTTCGTTCTTTTCGCGCCTTGTACGCCCCGCACAGCGCCGCATGCTCTGCCAATACTAATATACACACATAGTGTGCCGTTATATCGATGTATTCTACATTTATTCTTTATACCCCAACTGCATTTGCATATTTTTCGCTTTTCTCTCTTTTTTCCCTTCTATTTTTTTGAAAGTTCGTCCGGCAGTTTCTAGCTGTTTTATTGCTCGACCATTAAAATGTTTTATGAAATACGCTCTCCATGCAACTCGGCATGCGCAGCTCGCCCATCCACGTATATTCACTGATTGAAGTTTTCAAATATTTAATTCTATTGACTTTGTGAGTAATTCCGGCTGAAAGTTTTCGAATTAAATCATAGCTTACTCTGCGCTCCCGCATGCTGCGCCCCATTACGCTCAAAGTCCCAACGTCGGACGCTGTCGAGTCGGTAATAAAATATGCAAAGGAGAATTTATGTGAATTTATTAAGAATTGCAGCGTGCCTTACATGTCCCCCGCAAGTGGTCTTCGTAGTTAATATTGAAAGTTCTTGGAGCTTTGGATCATTTTGAGCGCCTATCAAGCAAATTTATTGTAGTTTCTAGGAACATACTCATATAATTCACAGCTCCATAACTCTCACAGAAATCACAAGTGAAATTTAGAGAGACATAGTTGATCATTTTCAAGTCTTTTAGCACCACTTCAAGCGCATGAGAGGCAGGAGACGGAAACGAATCTCATATTTCAAGTAGACACTTTAATCCGATACAAATCGCTTACAAATTTCAAATTTATTATTGGCAAATCCAGCTCCTGCACCAAATGCTACAATGCAAGCATGAATATTTCTGCATTGTGAATGAAAGCCACTGGCCCCACACTTTCCTTTAGCCGCACCAGAGCTTATGTGTGGAAATGAAAATGCTCTGAGCGTGTGTAAGTGGCCAGCTGGTTATGCATTCATGAAGTTAGCACCAAAATGCCGTTAAAAAGTGCTAAATTGCGTAGAAGGCTGGCAGCGTCCATAGCTTGCAGCAACAACATGGTGCTCACATGCCGCTTTCCGCCGGATAACTGCGAGATATTCTACATTTTTTAAATCGGACCTTGATGTTCGCCTCTACTTACACACCTGCCTTCGTGTGCCTCATGCATATGTATTAGTGAAAAAGGGGTGTGTATGTGTGTGTGTTGATTTGCATACATGCAAGGAGATTGCGAAATTGTGCAGATAAAGTAAATCGACTCAACGAAAATTACATAATGCATTTTACGAAGTTTGTACGCTGCAACGAAGCGCTTTCCCTTAAATTGCAATGAATTTTCAGTTTGCGAAAATGCGAAGAAAGAAGAAGCAAAATAATCACGACGGAATTTTCGTGCTCAAAAGTATTCTGATGAGAAAAAGAGTAGAAAGAAAGGAGAAAATGATAATAAAAGAAGAAACGAAAAGAAAAGAAGCGCATTTTAAGCATTTCAAAAGCTGAGGTTCTAGGTTTGCCATAAAATTCACGCTTGCTCAATCTCAGTTATGTCATGTAAGAAATTAACATATTTAATATTATATTAATAGTCGAAAAAGTCTTTTCGTATTTTGTCAATGGATGTCGTTGCAGTCCTATATCTCCAGTGCTACCAATCACATCAGAAATATGAAAATACTTTTTCGACTACCCAATATTTGGCATCTCTGGAGAGAAAAATTACCCTCCAATGTGACATGACAGCCCATAAATGAGCACTTAAATATCTTGAAACTGTCAAAAATCTCAGAAATTAAAAATTGTCGCAATCAAACATCGATATCTTCCTAAATTTCAAACAAATGGTCTTTAAACAACAAGAATCAAGAAGAATCAAGCTATTTAAAGCTAATAGTCTCGCTCTCAGCGCCGCTTCAATTGGAATTTGTACCTTCCAGCCAAATGCTGGATTCTGATCGGTTGCCAGGCCGAAACGCAACCACAAACCTCCGTTTAAATGCACAACAAAAGCGATACATAAATAAATAAAATGGCAAACTCATAGCATGGCAATGCATTCACCCGCAACACCACCCTTTCTGGATAATAGTCATTCTACCAGCGGTCGCAATGTTCGAAACGTATCCTATTGACCCTCGAGTATAAGCAACTTTGCTGACCTTTCCATGAGGGAGAGGTTGGAGTTCTCCAGACTAGGATTTTCAAACCCTGTTATCAAACGCAAACTTTCAATTTGAATTGCTAGCCTCCGGCGAATTGCTTAGCCAATTAACAAACATGTGTATTTGTGTACGGTTGTACGTGCATATACGTTCCCAGCAGAGGGACCAGCACGAAGTTAGGTTAGGCTAGGTCAACATTCACTTTCATGCCTTCTTATGCTTTTTCTTTCCTTCTTCATGCTTTTTCTATGGTACTAAGCTATCAGGAAGTGGTCAAAAATTGGTTGGAGTTTTCACTTTATAAACATAAATGCAAAACCTTGCAAATTCATTTCACTTTCTTCTATTCTTCGCAAGATTAGTTCTGGTAATCCACTACTGTACATAATAGGCGTCAATATTTCAAAGTAGAAATTATTACAAAACAATTAAGAAAGATTTACACCACAAATTTTTATAGAGTTTTCAAATTACTTTTGAGAAAAGTCTTCATGGATCGTTATTTGAAGCAAACGTTAACACTTGTTACCACACACGGCAAATAATCCATAAATCAAATTCGTTAAAGTCATTAAACGAACATTCATTAATTCGTTCACACACACACACACACACACACACACCGAAAATGAATACAAAAGACATTACATAATTTCGGCAATGAGTAATTGCTTTTCAATAATGTCTCGTAATGCGCTATGAAATACCGATTACCCGATGGCTTGTCGGTTGGTGAATCAACTGCGGGGATTGCGAAGTGTTAAATGTGGCAACAACAAGTTGTACCAACACAACCGGTAAACATGCACACCTATATAATAATAGGTATTGTAGACGCAGTAATTAAAACAAAGACACAACAAATAGCACGCGGCGATCAGCTGATTGCGTTTGTGCCGATCGCGTAGACAATGAGGGCGCCTCAAGTCGAACAGAGGCGGAGACGTCTCTCGATGACAACTAATGGTCGCATTAAAAGCGATCACAATTTTTTTGGTTGTGATTTCATCTTTGAAACTGCGTTGGCACACATTGCCGCTAACGAAATGTCTCTGCCAAGGAAATGACAACCGCTTGGCTGCCAACGCCACGGAGACGCCAGAGGGCCGTCGATGGACTGCCATGAATGGCGAAAACGACGAAAAGGCGTGTGCAGAAGCAGAAACGGACAGAGTGGTCAACCAACAACGTAACATAATGACCAACTGACTACTTTACAAGCGCCATTGTGTCTGTGTATGTGCCTGTGAGGTAAGAGTGAATGGGAGAAGTCGTAAAAACTGACGCTCGAATGAATATTGAAAACAACAACGAACGACAGTGCATAACTTTAAGTGCCGCCAATAAATGGCCAAGTGATATGTTAAAGAAGAAGACAGTGTCTGCCATACACATACAGAGCGGGATCTCACATCACTGTGCACACAAGTGGCTGCTGCTTGCGGCAGGTAATAAAATTTAAATGTCAAAATCGAATGTAGTTCAAGGCCACTGGCTGACGGCATCTCAGCCGGCCGGTGAATGTCTCAGACCTGTAATTGCAGCTTCGCCAAGCGCAACTTAACCCATGAGCTGTTTGTGAGTTACGCATGCGTGCATGCGAATTCATGATTCATGGCTAAGCGCAAGTTTAGTCAATTTGAAGACATGCTCAAAAAGTCAGCCAAAAAGTCACTATTTTTCAACTCAAAACCTAATTGGTTTCGCCTACCTATGCAGTCTCAATATATACCAAATCACTAACCAATAAACGATTGTAGTCTGTAAACTCATCCAAAAGCGTACTCATCCCGAAATTCCGCTTTGTCTTGCCGACAAATTAAAAGTTTTCTGCGGTGAATTTTCCGCTCAAAAGCTTGTTGACACTGTCTGGCCGCTGTGCAAACAGTTAAATGGATTTGCGAATTTGAATGAGAATCTTAGAATCAGTTTTCCTTAAAACGGCTGCATCCGTTGAGTTGCCAGCTCTTTGGCACGAAGAAGAGAAGTAATTGATTGAAAACGCTTAATAGACTCTGTAAGTTGAAGACTCTGTAATCAAACTTTGGTGTCAATTAGTATGCTTTGGTGGGTGGATTTAAGATTAACTTCAGTTGTTCGCAGCTTTTTATAAATCATTGGTGAATGTCAACGCTGGACAAATATTTACGGGTAAATATAAATTTCTCAACTTTCCGAACAACCCTCAAAGAACCCCTTAAGAATAATTGAGCAAAAGCGTTGGAATAGTTTTTAGTTTTAATTAAAATGCGTGGTGTCCAACAATAAGAACGAGAGCAAAAAAAGGGCGATAAAAAACGCCAGCAGACTAAATACACATAAGCGGGATCCAAGGGGCAACAACCCTTTTTGGCGTAATTGATACTCTACTTGCACTTGAAAGCTTCTTTTGTACGCCTTTCGCAAAGCGCATTAAAAGCGCAAAGTACTCGGGTGCTCCTTTTTTATCAAGTACCACTGTCAATGTCAAGAAGCACGAGCGAAAGCAATCAAGCGGCTCAATTACTGCGGCGAACGCTTCAATCCTTCAAGGCATTGTTGCAATCCTTTTTGTGCGTCATTCAAAGCGTGCAACAATGAGTGCAGCACAAAAACCATATTGTTATTTTTACATAAATTTCCAAGTCTCGAGTTCGTGCGGTGTCAGTGGCCTTATGAGCGTGCAAGTAATGGACGAAGACGCCAGCAAACTGTGCATAAGCTAAGGCATAATAGGGAAAGTGGCAACAATTTCATTTTAGTCCCCTCCCACACGAATTGCCACTGAAGAAACCATAGAAGAGAGAAATAATGGAAGCATCTTTAATTAACTAGTTGTCCTTATGGCCTGCCTCATGCCTCAGCGCAACGCCATCATCCCAAAACAGTATCGACACTGCAAGAGGCGCTCCGCCACACTTTCAACCTCGTGCTGATTCATAGCACTTTCCTATTGGATTTCAAAGTGCGCGGCCAGCACAAACCAGGTCAGGCGATTTGCAAATTGGTCAATGAAGAAGACAAATCACAAAAATAAAAATAATATAATCAAATCGAGTATTCGCCATTCTTTAATTGGAGAAATTCTGCTTACTCGGGGACACTCGTTTCGCTGCCCGGTCACGTGAGCTGTTTTATTAATTGCTCTACTTGTTTGTTGTTGCGATAATCTACCGTTACCTGTACGTGTGCGCGTCTCACCTTTTGTGTTTGTTGTCCCGTTCATTCGCTCCGCTCACTCCATTCTCCTTTCCATTCGCCGAACTACGATATTTTGCATCTATTTATGCAGACAGACGAATGTGTCGCCGGCGTCGGGGCGTATACGTGATTTCCATTCAAGCGGCGCCTGATGAATTGTGCAGAGCTTTACGATTTCTGCTTTATTGCTTGAACTGCTCGCTGATTAAATGCAAATTCTGCTGCCATTGCGGTTGTTTATTCTTCACACCTTTCTAAATGCTTCGCGTGCAATGCACACGTCTCCGCTCTACGCACTTCTTTGCTCGCAACGACCGATTGACAGATTTCTCTTTATATGATCGATTTATGGCATTTCGTGTGCGCTAAACTCTAACTGAATGCGTTTGCATTTGTAATCAGAGCGAACGCGCGTTTTTTCTTTATTTTTTGGTAATGAGCAGAAATTCAGCTTATTTGGTATTCCAGCCAACGACCGCATGGGAACTTTTCCACGGAATGTGCAAATAAACTCTTTCAGCAGGTCGCTGTGGTTCGGTCGAAGCGAAAGTGTACTGTCAGCGCCTCGTGAAAAGTAAACAGATAGAAATCAGAATGCCACGTAATTACGGTAAACATCGCTTTTGATTTTTAAAGTTTCACGAAAATAAGTGCCAACTGACCACCAGTAAACTACAGGGTTTGTCCGGAAAGTATAAGACTAAATCGATTTGAAAAAATTTATTGAACCAATCGTTACGATTCTTTAAAAACTTTCAAAATTGGCTCCTTTTGCGTCGATGCAGTGCTGCCAGCGCGATTTCCAAGCATTGAAGGCGTCACAGAAGGCATTCTCCGGAGTAGCCTTGAAAACTGCGGTGCATGCTGCTTGAACCCCCTCTGTCGTCTCAAAATGATTGCCTTTCATCGGACATTTTCAGGCAAGGAAACAAAGGAAGTTCGGTGGGGCCACAGCTGCCGAAGCGTTGGGGTGCCACAAAGAAGGCGGTGTGAGCCGGGGCGTTGTCGTGGTGCAACTTCCATCGGCTGCGATGTCTTGCACACCTTACGCATGTTCATGTGCTCCGCCACAATGTCATGAACCACACATTTTGATAAATTTAAGATCTCGGCAATTAAACGATTACATAGTCGACGGTCTGAGTTCAAAACTTTGCACACACGAGTCACATTGTTGGTGTTTGTCGAAGTCTCAGGTCTCCCTGCACGGTCTTCATCAGCGACCTCTTCCCGGCCCTCCAAGAAAGGTCTGTCGCCACCAAAACACACCACTTCTTGCTAAAGCAACATCTGGGTAAGCCTGCTTGATCATATCAAACGTCTCTATCGCAGATTTACCAAGTTTCACACAGAATTTAATCGCGTTCCTCTGCTACCAGGTTAGTCATATTCTCACCATTTACCGACTTTAAAGAAGCTGTTTCAAGGGTAGAGTACCTTTTCATTACAAGAACAAACGTAGCAAGTGGTCAGAGGACAAGGTAAAGACGCAAGGGCAACAAACGTATCGCAAATAAATGAACAGTTAAAGAAAGGGGTTTTGGAACCCTTTGGAAATTGATGATTTTTAATCACTGCCTGAATCCCTTTCGAGAACAGACATTATATTTTGAATCATACCATACATTCATACAGAAAAGCTCGGATAAGCCTTTGTCGCCTGCAAATGCAATCCAGTCAAACTTAAGTTGCTCTGTACAAATCTATGAACTTCGTGGCAATCATTTGCCCATCAACTGTGACGACGCAATAAAACACATCAGGATGAAATGTGTGTTTGTGTATGTGGCACGATCATGAATATGGCACTATGGCACAACATTTTACTCAAATTGGTAAAGTTTGCGCTGCAAAAGCGAAAATAGTGAAACAAAAGTTGTCATTAAATAAATTCTTCTCGAACGAGCACTAAACTATTTAAAACATCGGCGTTGAAAGTGTTCGCCTATTTCACAGGCGCACACCTGCAGCACAGTGCCGTTGCAGATGCTTATAAGCACACTTTCGGGCCAATTATGTAACAAAAATGAAATTACAAAATATGAGTCTCGCATTTTATGGATGTAAATGTGGATAACAACACCAACAACAGCCGCAAAAGCAACAATAAAGTGTGGCGAATTGACAAAGTCGCTAACTCGTAAAGTGCTGAAAATGCGCAAATGCGAACTGGTAGAATGGCGAATTATGCCAAGCCGACGTTGCGGGCGGACGGATGGTGGAGACGAGGAAGCAACGAAATGCGAAAATGCCAAAAGTTTTGAAGTGATGTGCGAGTAGAGCAATAACTACTGCCAATGCCTTTCTTTACTCCCAGTGTGTTTGTGTGAGGGTGTGTGTGTGTCAGTGTCGCAACTAAAGTTGGCGTACCATAACTACGATTTTGACACCAATACTGCGGCTGCCTCCACAGGTTTCCGCAGAACGGTGTCAACAGAGCAATTTTTCGCACTGCAAAGGACTTGAAGAGCGAAGCGGCAGCACTGAGCTGAGGCAACAATGAAAAGCGAAAATTTCGCAACAAAAGAAGTACATGGAAGTGCGGCATGCTCGCTGGCAGCAGTACACAATCACAACAGCAACAACAACAACTCCACAAAAAGGGTATACAAAGGCGTTGATTGTTGCGTAAGACTGGCGCACTGGGCGTGCGAAATGGCTAATTTACCGTTCAACTTTAAGTTGTTCAATGGCAGCCATCAGCATCTGGAGCAACAAAACAGCGTTAACAATAACAATGAAAACAGCATAATTGTCCCAATCTTCAAGCCGAGGGAAGCCACAGCCACGGGCTTCAAGCTTAGGGGCGCACTCAGTCGTTTACACATACACACACTCATATGTATGCTTTAGACACTATGTAATCTGCTTTAGGAGCCACTCTTCACATAAACAATGTGAACTCAATCCGTCTCTTTGCTAACCACTAAAAGCCAGGTAAAACTCATGAAAGACCTCAAATTTCCCACTCAGACTTCCTCTTGTGTTTTGTCTAAACGGACTTAATCGCATGCAATACTATTCGTAGCTAAGCGAACGCTCAAATGCAGAAAACTGAAATCCAGTTCTTTGTTCTTTTCTCGCTTTAATCCTTTCCGTTTTTCGCTTTGTTTTTGCAGGTGGAGAACCGCGCGCTACGCTTACGCGAAGTGGCCACCGCAATGCAGCAGTACCAGGACGAGCCATTCCCCTCGGCCGCCTCCGCACACGGCGGCAGCAGCAGTCAGAGCTTTGGAGGCGCGGCACATGACATCAATCGGCTGCACCCGCTAGGCGTCGGCAATAATGAGGGCACCGCTGAAGAGCCCGGTGGCGGTGGTGGAGGTAATATTATAATTATCGGCACTGGACCCGCGTTTCAATCGCGCATCGGTGGGCTTGGCCTGCATGCGTATGGCGCGGCGGGTGGCGCCGCAGAACTGGACGAGGACACACTGCGGCTAAATGGCAATAGTGTGTTCAGCAGTAGTAGCGGTGCAGGCGGCGCGGCTGTGGTGGCCAGCGCCACCGGTGTGCACGGCTCGCTGACAGCGTCGAATGGCCGCAGCGCTGGCGACTGGGAGTACTTCGATGAGGCGGGCTACATAAAGGGCGGTGCGCTGCGCACCGGCGAGGATCCATACATACGGAATCGATTCAACCAGGAGGCCAGCGACGCGCTACCGAGCAATCGCGATATACCAGATACCCGAAATCCAATGTAAGTAGGAAATCGATAATTATAGGTTATGGAATTTTAATATAAGAAAGCAAGGCATTTATTTTAAGAGTTATCGAATATGCGGGAACATAAAGTTTCGAAGCAATTCACCAACTATACATACATATATGCTTGTAGATATGTTCCTTGTGTAGACGATTGGAAGTTGACACTTTTCCACTTTGGAAGCCATTCGCTTATACGTGGAACTGCGTTTGTGTTAAAAATAGACGGCAAAACGGAAATAGGACAAATGTGTAATGACGTGTGGCACTAACAAGCCGCGACTCAGCGGCGGGTGTGGCATGTTGGCCAAACAAAAAGCATATTGAGCAAGTTGATTGCATCAAGCACAGCCCAGTGGGCCCCCACCCAACCGCCCCTCGACATGGCAATGCCACTCGAAGCGCTTGCCACTAATATTCAGCAAAATGCGATAGAGGCGGGTTAAAGGCGCTCATAGCGCTTCGATTTGTTGTTGGTATAGATAGTGATAGTTCGAGCTAAAGCCTGTGTGCAACAACAAACACAAAGCATACAAGTGCTACATTGTTGTTATGTTGACAAGGAAAACAAAACATTTCAAAAATGCACTGCTAGCCCAGCCAACAACAAACCCAACAAGCAGCACAGTAGTTTATTATGGAAATAGAAAGGCTGCTTGCATGCTTGCCATGCAACACTCTCCGGCTTACGCTTGCCACATATGCAGACACACAATTAAAATGACAAGGCGAAGCACATGCACCGTTCCTATCTACATGCACACACACACGCAACTAAGCAGGGCTTTCTATAGCTGCATGGCTGACGATAACTGTAAACACTGCGCTGGTATTGAGGCCAAAAGGAGGTTGACTGCCGCCGTCAAGTGTCGGAACGCAATGCAGAGAATGCCAGCGCAGCCAATGAAGTAAAGGAGTGTGAGTGAATGTGTGTGTATGTGTGTGCTGTAGACTACAATTTAAACACTTCCCGCTCGAGCAGCTCTCTTTAGTCTTTGCTTGCAGGCGGGATGACAAATTTCCGAAAATTTGTTTCCTAATTGCTCGCCAAAAGCAAAAACCAACATGGACAATTTCTAATATGGAGTTAGTAAAATAGTCAAATGCGAAAATTGCTTTTCTCTGATTAAGAGTTATTTTGGAAACTTAGCAACGCATTCAAAAAGGTTGTTTGGGCCAAAGTTTTTCATTTGTTTTTATTTTCAGTTTAAAATTTTCGAAAGTCAAAACAATTACAAGCTTTATTATAAGCTTTACTAAATCTTTATACATGCTAGAAAAATATATGTATTCTGATTATCACCCCACAGATTTCATCTCTCACAACTGACAAATGATTTTCAATCTATTTTTAACCAATTTTAAGATCTGAGAGTTGAACGAATGTATCTCGAACATCATCCTTTAAACTTAGCGCTTACTTTTCTAGTATATACATACATACACATATATCCTAAAAGTTACTACTCTCAGTCTTATATGCTAAATGCAACTATACCCTCAACCTTTTGCATGAATATTACTCATACGACATGACAACCTTATGCCGAGGTCACACATACGGCTATATTAAATTGCTAATAATGTTCTTATAAATTTAAAAAACCTCAGTTTACTACGACCAAACTCTCTTGACTTATTTACAATGATTTTCTTGGCCTCTTTATGTCAGCTCACCATCAAATATACACACTAAAGTCCCGCTGGTGGCGTTGACAAAATACCCACCATCCTTCAAGCTGCAACTGAACCGAACTGAGTAAGCGAATATGCTTATACACAAACAAAATCTTTCTCTTGCAGAAAATCAATAAGTCTTTTGCTCGAAACGCACACACATACACTCATACTGCCGCACAAGAGAGGAAATTGAAGCGCCGCCAGATAAGATCTTTAATTTGAACTAACGAACTTTCATGGCTCGCTTCGTTAAGTGTTTCCGGCGAGTGAGCGGAAATTGCAATGCATTTTATTTCGACCGAAGAAGACCGCTACGCACTCCAGCCGCATGCACACAGGCTTTAAGATGTTGCGGTCTCGCACATATTTGGCCTTACTTAAGCGCTGCGTTGCAAGATGATAATTTCAATTAGCTGGAAACACAAACCAGCAATTATATTAGAATTTGCAATTGTATGTGTGTATATATCGTACATTTACTGCAACTGTTGCCTGTTTGCCGATAGGAGGAGTGCAAGCGATCTTCCCAAAGCAAATTTCATTAGTTTCCAACACACACATGCACGCCTTGTGGTGAAAGCTGAAACAGCTTACGAGTTATGATGACATCGAATGGAAGGTCCATTGATTCCTCACAAAGAATTTCATGCTAATGCGCTCATTTATGTCCATACACACACACACACGCTCACACTCAAGAGCAAGTGCTTGCATATGTGCGAGCTCATTGAAAAGCAGGCTGTGTGGATATGTGGATAGAGGGTCCATTAAAAGCACATTAGCAGGGATTATTGCTTTAGTGTTGAAGTAATTGATAACAGCTGTCTCAAATAGCAGCCGCAAACCCAGATTTGCCGCCCGGACCCACACACACACGCACATGTAGAATTTGCAAGTTAAGACGGTGAACTCCACGCATGCATACACGAAGGGCGGAGTAACGGCATGCGCTCGCTTGGGAACACATATTCAACACTCCCATAAGTACATGCTTCAATTTGTTGCCTGTCACAGGACTTGCCCCATCTCACAAAATCACTTAGCACACATACGCACACATGGCAGCTTGCTCGAAATCCCGCTCTGCTGAGTGTGCAACTGTCGTCGTGTTATCCTGTCGATACTCCATTTGAAGGCTCCGTGTCTTCCCGTTGTCTCCTGCTCCATTTATCCCGACGTGTCTCGTACTTGTTTATTGATTTCGCTTTGGGCTTTTTCGATTTCGATTTTGTCATGGCTTAAAAGATTTCCGTTGTCGTTCTTACGACTGCACATAAACGATTTCCTCCCGCCTCTTGCTTCATGCCGCCAAATCCCATTTCCCAAAAGTTTGGCATCGCCACAGATCTGCTGCAGATTGGTAGCAAAATGTTACAGTAACGGTACTGTCGAGGCATGCATACAAATCACATGCTCATGTGTAACTATGTATGCTGCAATTAACATTGTTGTTGTGCGAGTGCTTTATGCTCCACAACAGCAAAGATGAACACAAACAACAGCAAACAAATAAATAAAGCGGTATTTCCTTTCTTCATATTGATTGCGTGTCGTCTTGTTGACAAAGTATTTGATTTCTCCACACAAAGTAGGGGTGCCATCACATAATTACTGCGCAAATATAGCTTTCGGCGCGAATTTGGTCGTGACTTACGAAAAATGCTTTATTTCAATTAATTTGGACTTCAAATTTCGCAAAACCAATGGCGGCGGAATCCCACCTTATATGTTTATAGTGAAAGCTCTTTGGCTTCATTTTAATCACTCTTCGTTTCTCCCAACAGGTGTCGCAACAAAAAGTATCGTGAGGACCTGCCGGAGACGAGCGTCATTATAACATTCCACAACGAAGCGCGCTCGACGCTGCTCCGCACAATAGTCAGGTGAGTGAACTCCTGCTAAACAAGAAGAAATCCTCAAAATTCAATTACAAATGACAAATCCAGAAGCATACAAACAAAGGCGCACAATAAATTATTTCATTTTGACCTTTACAGCGTGCTCAATCGCAGTCCGGAGCATTTGATTCGGGAGATTATTCTAGTCGATGACTTTAGTGACCACCGTAAGTAGCCACCACACCACTTCACAGATCCCTGCTATAAACACCTACAAAAGCCCAAACTAAATAGCTGTCTCTCCACATCCCAACCCATTCTCTTTCTCACCCCCTTTTCATCCGCGAAATTATTAATTTATATTTGTATTTATGTAGCGGAGGATGGCCTGGAGTTGGCCAAAATCGACAAGGTGCGCATATTACGCAACAAAAAGCGGGAGGGTCTTGTGCGTTCGCGTGTACGCGGTGCGGACGCGGCCGTTGCTGGCGTGCTCACCTTCCTCGACAGTCACGTGGAGTGCAATGAGAAGTGGCTGGAGCCGCTGCTGGAACGCGTTCGCGAGGACCCGACACGTGTCGTCTGTCCGGTCATCGATGTCATTAGCATGGACAACTTTCAGTATATTGGCGCATCGGCAGACTTACGTGGTGGCTTCGATTGGAATTTGATTTTCAAATGGGAGTACTTGAGTGCGACCGACCGCGCGACGCGGCAAAACGACCCGACCACTGCCATACGCACGCCCATGATTGCAGGCGGGCTCTTCGTCATCGACAAGGCGTACTTTAACAAGCTCGGCAAGTACGATATGAAAATGGATGTGTGGGGCGGCGAGAACCTCGAGATTTCCTTCCGCGTGTGGCAGTGTGGCGGCAGCTTGGAGATAATACCCTGCAGTCGGGTGGGACACGTATTCCGCAAACGGCATCCGTACACCTTCCCTGGTGGAAGTGGCAATGTGTTCGCGCGGAACACAAGACGCGCCGCTGAAGTCTGGATGGACGATTACAAGCAGTACTACTATGCTGCAGTTCCGCTGGCTAAGAACATCGCTTATGGCAAGTAAGTGGAAGCTGAGCTTTTGAGGCAGGGGACATGGATGTCTGCTTGTAAATTTATTATTTTCCTTTTACATTTATTTATTTGCGCTTTTGCATTTCTGCTTACTCTTTTTCAATCGTTCCCGTTTCTTGCTGCTGCTACTCCCCTGGGTTCTTTCGATTGCATGTGTATGCAATGCGCTGTTTACAGCATCGAGGACCGCTTGGCGCTGAAGGAAAAACTGCAGTGTAAGCCATTCAAGTGGTATCTGGAGAATGTCTATCCTGACCTGCAAGTGCCGGAGTCGTTTGAATTCGGTCAGTTCAAGCAAGGACCCACCGACTGCTTGGACACCATGGGCAATTTGGTAGATGGCACAGTGGGTAAGTAATCACCGCATCACAACAAATACGATTTTGCTGCGCTCCCCTCATTGGGACTTTTGTCAAATATTTGCGGCGCATTGCAGTTAATATTATTTTATTGACCTTACATACGCCTGCCCTAAAGTGAAATTCACGTCCAAATTAAAAATTTCACTGAATGCAAATACCGAATGTTGTTCAGAGTTGCCAACCACAACTTTTCAAAGATAGCGCTATCATCGCAGAGAATTAACTTTTAGAAGATATTGAATTAATTTTAGTCTAAAAATCGAAATTAAAACAAAACAAATTCTCAGCCGATTGAAACTGAAAGGTCAAACAAAACAGTCGGTTTTCGTTAAACAAAATCAATTCAACATATTCTTTCCATGAAAAAGTTGCTACAAGCTTCCATCACTCATTCGCAAGGCTTCACGCCTCCATTTTTAACATACTCTAACAATTTATTTATCAATATGGATTTAATCCGTCAATTCTGTGAAAAACACCGCGCACCTGGCAATCCTATTATCGAATTTGCCGCTGCGTTGCTTTAATTAATTCCGCTCCATTGAGCCGCTACATTTCGATGTTTCCGGCGACTACAAGGAAGCAATGAACTTTCGCTGACAAGCGAGCGCAATCTTATTTCGATTTTTCTTTTATCCCTGGCAGCCAGTGCCCTCCATATCGTTTCTGCTTCGATGATTAAGGGAAAATGTAAATGAAATTGCAAATAGGACAAATAGGATTAAAATTCTCATTATTTCTTTTTCTTTTCTTTTCTTCGTTACAAATTCTCATGCGATTTTCATTACATCGACTGACTGACGCCCTGGACAGGCCTCTTCCAATGCCACAATACTGGCGGTAACCAGGAGTGGGCCTATACGAAGCAGGGCCAAATCAAGCACGACGATCTCTGTCTGACGCTCGTGCAGTTCGCACGCGGCTCCGAGGTGGTGATGAAGGAGTGTGATAGCTCCGAGAATCAGCGCTGGACCCTACGCGAAGGCGGCTTCTTACGGCACAATAAGCTTAACGTTTGTCTGGACTCACGTGATCAGCAAGAGCATGGTGTGACCGCACAGCGTTGCAACTCGGCGTTGGAGACGCAGCGCTGGAAGTTCGTGGCGAACGGCAAGTATGCGTGAGATGAGGCTGCGACAGTCTCAGCGAGGATGACGATGATGACGTTAACGGCGACTTCAGAAACGGAAACGGAAGCGGAAAGTGAGGTGGAAGCAGACGCATGGAATGTGTCGATGAAAGACTAAACGGGGATCTCACTCTTTACACGACTACCTACTCACATATAAATATGTATAAACACAACCACACCCAACACTACTGCAGAAAATATTGCCACAACAATAACTGCTGCCACCAATTAAAGCAAGAGATGGAGTACTGACGCAGAGCGATTAGCCAACTCGCCACAAACACATACACTCTCACACTGAACACGACGACAAGGCCAAACGAAAGGACATTGAGTAATCAAACGGACAGTCGGCTACCAATTAAGTAGAGCTTGCAGGCTTGCCAAGACACGGAGGAAGGATAATTGCTCACGAGGGTAATGATCATTTGATGACGACACAAGTAATGAAGAATAATAAGGGGCACAATTAAGCATAAACGAGTAAACAAGGACGAGCGTAATATTAAAAAAATTAATGGATCGTTGGTCCCGAAGCAAGCAGCATAAAAAGCAGATGCGGAAGGCAGAGATACATGACAATGGCTACAGCTGTCAACTGACACACATACTTGTATGAAGCTGAACATTTGTGAGTTGAATTTACACGCTTATTCGTAG
The DNA here is from genome assembly GCA_037783105.1 of Bactrocera zonata. NCBI lineage: Eukaryota > Metazoa > Arthropoda > Insecta > Diptera > Tephritidae > Bactrocera > Bactrocera zonata. Next base: position 834,221 of record JBAWJQ010000997.1, read on the forward strand.
CAACAAGCGGTGGGGGCAGCAGGGTGAGGTCTCGCATCACGACGAGCTGGCAGCCGACAGCTGGCTTATCTATGAAACATAAATTCATGAGGCAGTCACACTGTTGCATGCAACATGGACGAGAGAACAAGTAATTTTGAAAAAGTGCGGTACTTTAGAGTTGTTGAGGTGGAATTAAATATTTAGACTGATTTTTTTACGTTTCTTAACTATAAAGTTTCCTTCATGAATTTACACTGCGCACTTTTTGCATTCCAAATGGCAAGCAATACATTTGCGTTTGTCACACATCCGCCCTACGACGCGTAAAATCACATTATACACACTCACACACATGCACATAAGTTTAAAAATGCCGCGCCATCACACATCCCCACAAATTAAGAAAGATACACCTGAAAATCGCCCCGCCTTTTGGAAAGCGAAAAACACTTTGCTGTTCAAATGCAAACTGCTTTCTCAAATGCCGAACTCTCCTCACACTTATTGTCATTGTTGTTGCACTGTAACACTCTTTCGTCCACCTGCCACTTGCTTCCTTGCTGGCAAATGTGCCCTTCCACAATTCCACAACGTCAATTAGCCAAATTGATACATCGTTTGGGTTCCTCAGAAAATTGTTGTTCAAAATGTTATTGTTTTTTTTTTAACTCACACACACACGCCAGCTCTCGAATCATCCCATCATATACAAAACAACAACAAAGAATAAATAAAATGATAGAAAAAACGTTACCAAAAGTTAAAAGTAAAAGTGTTGAAGAGAAACAAAGATTTGTCACTAGATAAGCATCAATTAATTGCAGATTATATTTGAGAATGTATTGTAAATAAAGCATAATTATTTTAAATAAATGTTATTTATATTGAGAAATGAAAAATGAAAACTATTGAATAAATGAAAACGCGAGCTGTTTAGTTATGAAATACGATTTTAAGTAATTAAGACTTAGTTAATATTAAAAAATTATTGAAAACAAAACTAAAAGCTATAAAAATAAATGAAAACGTAAATGAAATCTGCATACGTGTGTTTGTGCTTACCACTATATATGTATATGTATGTATAGGCTAAGGCTCATAGCGAAAGCTGAAATGTTTATTGACTAAAACTAAGCGAAATACCAGAAGAAGAAGCGTTGCACATGTCGCAGGGCAATCGAGCGCGTGGGGACATTTATGTGTATAAGCCCATGCATAGTGTATGTTTATATGTTTGTAAATTTTACGTGCGTTCACATGTGTGCATGTATGTGTGCGCATGCAACACGCTATGAACGATGTGAGCTCTTTTTACAGTTCAACACATTAAAGCGTAAACCAAATATTTCAAAGAAACAAAAAATATATGAAAGTAAATCATAAGTAAATACAATAAAAAATGCATTTTTGCTCAAATAGAACTTTGAAAAAAAAATCATAAAAAGTGAAGTGTTTTTCTCAAATTCACATGGCATGAAACCTTGTAAGTAATTTGTTGCGTTTATTCATGCATGCAACTTATGGAACGCTGCAGGCATGCTCACTTGCTCCTATATACGATCGCATATGTATTTACTTTCAGGCGACACAAACGCTGATGTGTGGAAGAATGTGTTTTCGCCGACGAAACGTCCAATAATCAATATTACTTGCAATCAATTTGCATGCAATTTGGCAATTTTTTAAGGCATGCGTTGGCAAAAGCATAAACACATATCTGTATCCAAGGCCGCTATTGGAATTTGAGCGCAAATAGATTTTCACAGACGAAATTCCAAAAATTGTTCACAAACACTCTCGCCATAATTCAACGCTTGCAGTGTCAAGGCAGCCAACCAAGTCATTGCTCCCATTGGCGACGCGCAGGATTTCAGCAGATGAGACAATAAATAAGTCCCACAACAAAATGATGCTGCAAGCCACGCCACAATTGTGGTTGTCAACAATTTGATTGCAACATTTCATCATTTATGCTCACAATGTGGGCGTGTCCATATGAGTGGCAGTTGTACAATAAATAGTAAAATATAGCCTACATTTGGGCGCTAAATGAAAGTCGTTAAATAAACAAAAAGCAATTTCCCTCGTTAACCTGAAATGGCAAGAAAATTACATTTCAACGTAATGAGGGAAAATATAAACTCTAACACGGCGCCAGCTGGCAGCTCACAAATGTGTTTGAGCATCAACTGGATGTTGTCTCTTTGCTGTCTCACGTCATAAAAGTAGGTTAATTTTGCTAGCCACAACCTGCTTTACCCCAACATCACCGCGGCGACTCGCAACACTCAGCTCCTAAACCTCGGCTAAGTGGATATTGATGTTAATGGGTTTCTCATATGCCTCCATGAATGTGTAAGTGTGCATGCGGGTCGTCGAGCTCTAGCGCTTCTCCGAAAGTAGGTTAATGGCAAACGTGTGATTCACACCTTTTCAACGCCTTCAGCGGAGGATAGCCCGAACGCAGCTACAGTTTCTCGGCCATTACAGGAGCAATGAAAGGGGCGAGAAAGGACTACACAAGTGAGTAAGTGATATGTAAACAAGCGAACAGGTTATGGCTACGCATTGATAGACACACTGTTGCACTGGTTATCTCATTTTATAGCATTTGGCAGATTGTTTAAGAGCAAAAAATATATGTACATACAAACATTTTGCCGCCACTCAGGTAGCACAAGCTCCTGCAACTTCAATTATAATTTCCCAGCAATTTCAAATGCTTCTATGTCAGTTTACGGTTTATGCTTACACCTTTCCACCGACATATGTATACTGAGGCTCACATTCAGGTGACTGATAGCGGCCCAACGGTGCGGCAAGCATTGAATATCAAAGCGCTGAAGCGGTAAAGTACGTGCACGCTTACGTGCGGATGTTCGTGAGGAACGCACCTCTCCTGGAAGTACGGAATAATAAAGGTTTCGAATAGAAACGAGAAGAGCACTATCTGCAAAGGTAAGTGGCTCCATGCCGTGAGGCCGACGCTGTTGATGTGCTCATCCCGTCAGTTGACGACATTCCATGCCAAGGAGGCAGAAGAGCGGCGAACAGAACTTTTTCGATTAAGCATAACTTACAACCGGCAAGTGCGGCCACAGCAGGAGGCATGTATGAAAACAATAAGCCGCCAGCCAAGGCGGCCATGCTGGCTTAGTTCTCACAGAAGCGCAAGGACACAGCCTGAGAGGCAAGCAAAAGCGGGTTGCCCGCTTGAGTAAAGCATGTCAGGCAGCTGAAGACAAGGCTTGCAATTCGAAAGCACCATGCGCATGTTATCCGCTTCCGCACTTTTATCTCTGCTGCCGCTGTGTGTACTTGCATGTGTGCTCATACGGAGCTGGTTGCCGCTCATTCGGCTGGTTGTGTGTGTAGGAATCCGCACACTCGCATCGGTAAATTCAGGTTTGTCACTGCCATATGTTGAGGCGCACAGGAGCTTAAAGACCCCGCTGGCGTTCGTCTTTCTACCGAAATTCATTAAACTAACAGAGCGTGCTCGCACCAACACATACACAACGGTTCTGACGCAAATATCTTCACATTTGCAGATCATATATTTACGTAACGGTTCTTGTAGGCATAAATAAATATGATATCAAGAGCCACACACACGCTCCTCTTCCAGTACTGACCCAGCTTCGGCAGCCCCTCTCTAACATATGCGCTAAATGGTTTTCGCTCATGAAATATGCACGACGTAAATCTTTCTACGCTCTTCACCGTCTTTGCCGGCGGACAGGCGGTGGCGGGCAGCTGTCATGTGGTTCCACGCTAAATTTATTGATTCTTCTTTTTGTCTTTAAATTATTTTCCTCTCTTATTTCACGGTGCATACCGAGGCAACTGCAGGTGTTCAAGGCTCTTACCGTTACTCATGGTACATACTCACATATGCTCATATGCGTTACAAATTACAGTTAGATACGTGTGTCAGTGGTCATGTGCGCCAAATAGTATAAACGAAGTTAGTTCCCAAATATTTACGAAAATCCATCTGCATTCTCACTCTGTTATTCACCTCAAGGACTTTGGAAATTGGCATAAATTCTACAGCCATATGTTCCACTTAATTGAGTGTAAAATGCAGTAATTACATTTTACTCAGTAAGAGCATATGTGTGTCGATGAATGGATAAACCTAGAGAATAGGAAGCTAAAGATCCGCCAAATAAACAATAGTGGCAATGCTCTATATTTTATAACTTATGAGAGCAGAGGAGTTCCCTCCTGCGTACCAGATACCTTATTGATAGTCCCACCGATGAATGTGCACTCCGTAATTATTATATTCTTCACTCATAGAAACAAAATTTAGAAGAGACAGAAATCTTCAATAATAAGAGAACAACATATTTATCTATTGTGTTTTTGGCTGCCTTGCACCGTGTGGGGTAACCGCCCTTCCATAAGCTCCCATTATCCGGATTGGGTATTTTAAGTGACGGCTGCCTGGCACAGACGCTTTAATTTCGGGACGGACAGCCCACTTAGCCACTTTAGAGTCAGTTACCTTCCTAGGATTGAAATAATTTATTGTTGCGCATTCAACAACAATAAAACACGACAAGTAGCCAATTAACCGTTATGTTAACAAGTCTAAGCGGCTTCTCATGTCAGCACTTGAGATTTAATTAGGGCAAAATGATCAAATCGAAACATGCAAGCAATTGTAAATTCAAAAAGCGAATGCATTTAGCAGAAGTGTGGGCGGAGAGAAGGAGGGGGCTTTTGATTGAATCAGTTGACAAGGCAAACACAAATACAAATACACGCTCGATGCACCTGCTAACTGAATATAGTTTGTTGCCGTTGTTGTTGTTGTTTGTTGCAAAAGGCATACACACACACACAGTTGACATATTTTTATGTGCAACAAATTAACAGGTGCGCATATCTCATACATGCGTGGGGATGTATGTACCGTTTGCATTACCGTTTGTAAATACTCTCATGGCACCAGTTGATTACAAATGCTAACGAACTCACTGCGATCTTTTTTTTGCAAACAAACTCGTTTAGCCGGCAGGAACATCCGGCTCCAGCGCCGGCTCAGCCTACTTAAACGCTCGAATATTAGACCTTGTAGGGAGGCTAAGCACTTTATATTTAGAACTTGAGTGTTTCAATATGATTACGTGGTATGAATTACTTTTGCAAGATAAGTACCTCTGGATGGAGCACTTGGTCCGACGCTGCGCCTGTATGCGTGCATATGTATATGTGTGTGTGAATAATTTAGTATTTGTTTCACTTTTAAATTGAAATATTCTCACAGGGCTTATTTACCGTAATTTCGCTTGCTTCTGTACGGCTGTGTGGGTAGATGAATGTGTGTGTGTGCATAAATACATATGTACATACCTTTATAGATGTCTCCCTGTATAGCCGTGGGAGTTTACAACGCTCGTTGAGCACTCGTAGTTGTAGGCAATTATTGTGTTGCTTTCAAATGCATTAAATACACACAAATACTTGCATATCTTATTGCTTTTACAGTAATTACAAACAAGATAAAAGCTAAATGGAACAGCAGCTAACATATGCGCGTACACATACAAACATATCACCCTACATACATCAAAATATAGGACTATGGATGGCAGGATATGCTCGCAAGGCACGGAGAGGCGGAGAACTGGCTTCGATAATCATCTATCTTCACAACTTATTCAATCCCTGCGTCCTATTATTCATACGGAACACACACACACGCGCCCAAGCAAAACAAATTTGTACGCCTTCGTGTTCGACTTGGATAGTAGAAATAAGTACGAAGCATCCTTTCTACGTTCAAATTGAAATTCTCATTTATTCATTCTGTGAAGAGGAGCAAGCAACTTCTAATATGTTTTACTAATAGCTTTCTGTATATAAATACAAATAAGGGAGAATAATTATTGTAGCAATAGTCTATAATTTCATCCATTCGCACACGCCAGTTAGATGCCGTGTCTTTCCGTCTTGAACTAAGAAAGGTGAGTTGAAGTCAAAGTACACATTCAAAATCTGGATTCAGAATAGTGGCCAGCGATAGCAAAAGCTATTTATATTCGTTGGGGAAATTTCTACAGTTAATACCACTTTCGAACAATATCGCCACCAGCGCCATCTGTGAAACTTGCCAAAGCGCCCACAAGCTCGAGGTAAAAGCTCATCAATGTCAACATAAATTACATTTTATAAATATTCGTTGACAACTGACAGGCATATTCCAGGCTAATATTCACATCATCACCTCTGTTAAGCAACCCTGTGCGATTGGTTACACAATATGACAGCGTTTATTAGATTTTGGCACACAGGTATGTACATATGTACGTATCACAAAAAATTCTGCCAGCTAAATACACATTAAACAAGTGTTTTACAAAACTCTATAATTTTATGGGAAATTTTTACGATTTGTAGGCTTTAAAGCCCGCACATAATCAAATTTGTTGCCACGGTTGCTAGCCACACATATATCGATAGCATTTGTATTCCCAATGAGTTTGTTATTGAAAAAGCCCTCGACACCACCTGTTATTTTACAGCGCCCGAAATATCTTCGTCATAAATTTAGTTGTAAGCCAGTCAATTTTCGACCCAAAGTGTCCTTTTTCACACTTCACTCACCAAAGATACCTTTCACGCGCTCACACACACACACATACACAAACGTGTAGGCAAACACATAGAGCACACACACATGTGTATAGAAGCTTATGAGAGGCGGTGGGTTACCAATAACTTTTGCAATGTTGTAAATAATGTCACAGCAATTTAGGAGCAGCCCGCAGCCAAGGCTGTGTGCGTCGAAATTTAATTTGTTTTGAAAGTGTCGAAAATAAACATTGATTAGCCCAGAGTGGAGCAGCGGAGGGAAAAGAAAACATGGCCCAGTCGGTCACTGGGTGTCGGGAACAAACAAGCAATCCCATTTAGAACGCTTGAGCGCCCAAAAGGCTACTATGACCACCTACAGTCAGCAAATATCAACAGTGTCGCACACATACACACAGAGGTGGGTACACCCACACTTGTATGATGGCTAAAAAAGATTCCCTAAGTGCAAGTGGAGAACCTGTCGGCATGTGGTGAGCCTCGAGATCCGAGCTTCACATAGTGTTGCACGCATCAACTGCCAATGTATGCATGTGTGTGTATATATGTGTGTGTAAATGTAGATATTTATGCGTAAAGTAATTTCAATTTTACTATTTCTGCTTTTATCGGCCGCTGCTGAGCTCAATAGGCAAATGTTAATACTCACAAAGACTGCTGAGTATCCAGAACATATGCCTGTATGTAGTCTCTGTTTATAGGGCTTCAGCTGCCGTTTTCTTACTTATATGACCCCGCATAACTCTTGTGGTTTTACGTCTGCAGTAAAATGACCAAATTAATTGTGTACAAGTCGACACTTGAACTCGGCCATATGGTCTTGACCCCGGTGTTGACCAAAGTTGCGGCTAATTGAGCAGCATTCTTGAGCTTCAAAAGTTAATGACTATATGTGCTTCCTCAGCTAATTTGTGAAGAAGGCTCCTTTAAATGGGCAAATGTGTCAATTTGCACTGCTTCAAGTTCCATTTTTGCGATAAATGCTTCATATTCGCCAAATTGTCGCAATTTTTACAACAAAAACTGCATTTTTGCACACCTTCATATGAATTAATTTGCACGCTTGGTTGTTGGTAGCATTTCGCTCGGAGTGCAGTTTGGCATTTTCGGCATTTTCCCAGCTTACAAGTGAATGCGATGGATATTTGTGTGAGCCAACAAACAAGTGGAATGCCACTATGACCACAAGTCGTTGCATTTTCGACAACAAACCGACAATCGGCGCGACTAACCACTTGTTCACCCCCCACTTCGACGCGGCCGTCCAAGGTTCAAGTGGAAAACCTCGTGAAAAACAGCTTTCCCTTGCATTCCTTGCGTACGCGTGCAACACGCTTTGGCATGCAGATCCGTGCAGCACAACAAGCAAAACGACGGAAAATGCGAGCATGACTATTTGAACTAGGCAGGCGCTAAGGTTGGCGAGGAGTTAACAACGCTCAACGGGATTACGGAGAGCTGAGCGCCACACGAGGTGGAAAAACGGAATCAAACAAAACGCAACAAAAAGCGGGATGAGTGATGGGTTCGAACGCGAAAAGTCACCGGACAACTGGCCGCAAACGGGCTGAGGCGAAAGCTGAACTTGCAGTCAACAGCATCCGGCCATCAGACGTCCGTATCGCGGGTGTGACCAAAATCTGAACAGGCTAATAGCACAACATTTGAAGGTGTGGACGGGAGTGGCAGCGCCTGAAGCGTGTGTTTATCATGAAAACGTGGAGGACTATAAATGCGACTACAAATCCTTCAGTGCCAATTTACTAAAAATTAATCGAGGTGTTGAGAATCCATTTAAAAACATAGCGAATGCTGTCAACATACTCAGTTTGAAAATACATACATGCACACATACATATAATGGCACATATTTATGAAATATCTCATGTGGAAAGAGACGAAACAAAGTACATAAGAAGCTAAATTTCGTTTTATTTCTGCGCCAACAGCAGCTAATGCATTGCCAAGAGCCGTCCAAATGCCATGCATCTTTGCCAACACGTTTAGACAAAAGAGCACAAAACCCAAAAAATTGGACATAAAACAAGCCAAGTGCCTGCAGTCAAACGCCATGCCACACATCGTTCAAAGCAACCAAACCAACGGTTTTCGAGGCAAAAAAAGGACGAAAAACTCTACGATTCCATATGAAGAAAAAAACGGTGAGAACCAGGAAAAACTGATGCAAGGCTTGGCGCGTGTATGTATGAGTGTGTGATGTGGGAATGCGCATGGTTTTAATCCGATGCAGCAAACACTCAGCACCAAGTCGGCTCACAGTTCTTGCACCACCACTTGTGCATGTTTGCGCGTTTGTGTGTGTGTGTGTGTGTGTCTGCCTGCTGAGGTAAGTGCTGTGGTTACTCTGAGCGCTGCACTTTTTGCGCCGAATGAATTTGTTCCATCGAATTCTGTTGTTGCTATGCGGCGCTGATGCTGTGTATCTGTGTGTGTGTGTAAGTGTATAGATCTCGTGTAAAGCGCCGCTTAGTCGCTGTTGCTGAGCTGTCAGTGCTTGATGCATGCCACCAATTGGCAAATTTCCAAATGACTAAACGCGAAAACGTTCGCGCGCGGGTAGCGCCATCGCACACACACCCAGTGAAAGTTGCATACAATCCAATGGAATCCAGTCCAAGTGGGTCACAATATGAACGATTACGTAATTCGACCACTCATCACCATTTATGTGCCCACACATTTGACGGATGTCTGCATTTTTATTTTTTATTATTTTGGCCGCCAAATGAAGAGTTGCCTGATGAATTTGCTGGAACTTTGAGGACTCTCTTTATATTGGATTGCATCTGCTTTAATCTAACAAAATTAAATATATTCACTCTTTAACCGCTTTCTATAAAAGGTAATATGCAACCTCTTGCAATCTGAAAACTTAAAACTTCTAACCTCAATATCTTTAAAAATTTCAACACCGTGCAAAAAGACTCCGCAGTTGACTGTCCGGTGGACGCAGCTGCTTGTTGCTGCTCAGAATAATTCAAATTACTTTACTGCTTTTAAGCTCCCTGACCTTCTTAGCTTGTCTGCAGCGCATCGCTGATTGCTTAAATAGCTTTAATTGCTTTGCTCTTCTTTTGGTGGCTCAACTTCGCCTTCACTCGCATCTCCCTTATCCGCCGTAAAGTTATCTCACTATGCGCTCCGCCTTTTATTCTTAATTTTTTTGTGTTTCTTGTCAATTTTATTCATGCTAATACCCAGTGCTTGTGCAAACAAATTAATTAGGCGTACTCCTATTAGTGAGCGTGGACTCCAATGACAAAAGCGCAACAGACAGTGGCGGAAGGCTTCCAGAGGATTTGCATAATTTGTTTATCTACTTTGGTGCAAACGAAAACTGCCCCAACGGTAAACCTGCAAGCCGAAAGATGAGCACAATAAGGCACCCGAAAAGCGCGCAGCTGTTCCGCTAGTTTAACCAACCCTCGCCCCGCCTCCTCAGCCAAAACACACAGTTACATAATGATAAAGGCCTGAAGCTTTCGCAGGAATTCTAAAATATTTGGCGGGGTCTCCCATAATGTGATCCGGCGCAGTACGGAAGCTACTTAGCCCACTTACCGAGACATTTGTCGCCTCCTGCGGCAAATTGAGACTTAGTGCAAGTCCATTTACAACGGTTTGCAAAAGAGGTGCGGCGGCATGAAAATGTGCGGGTTCTAAAGTCTCAGACTACACTATTTTGTTCAGGGGCCCGTAAAGCAATTATTTGCTTGTGTTTGCCCAACAAAACTTGTATTGTGTTTAAACACACAATCACACATTTCGCGCACAGGCGGTCACATGTGTGACCTAAACCTTCGTTGGCCTTGCACACACCTTCAACTTGAACTACATCTGCGGCAATTAAGCAGCAGACAAAAAGAAGTGAAGACAGAAAGGAGGTCAAGCCAACTATTTCATTAAGCGATTTGAACAAAGCGCAACAGAAAAGTATTTAAGGCTTTGCTCATGTGTCAAAGGCGATAAAATCCGAGATTTTGCATGGTGTCCTTGAGCAGCGTCTGGTGTTCAGTGTCCTTTCTCTTCTTTATTGCTCTGCTTTGTCGCCCAAAAATTGCAGTGGGAATTAATTTTTCCAATTGGTGTAATTCTCGTTCACCTGAAGTTGGCTGCTCTTGGCATCATTTTCCACATTTCTTCCTTGTGCTCCAACTTCCACGCTCACAGAGCGATGCATTATCATATATCCTTGAATTTAAGGATGTTGACATCATCTGATAAAGGAATTGGAAACCTCTGCAACAAAGTAGATAATTTACTTGAAATTAATTTGTGATTTAATGGCCAAACAGCAACAAAATAGAAAATTTAAAGAAACTAGAATATAAGTGCATACATGGCATATACTTTTACTTATATATTTAAAAATAGTTACTTCGCGGTAAGAAAAACAAGGGACATACTTCTCTTTAAACGGTGCATGCAACATCATGAACTGTTTGTGTGTGTGGTGCATAACTTTCTATAAAGCTCCCGCATACCAAAGGCTAAACTAAGGGCTTTTATAGCTATTGTAGATAAAGCTAAGCAGCACTATTGAAAAGGGTACAACAAAGCTACTATCACACATTTTCCTTCGATTATTACAGCGCAGCACAATAATGCCATCGAAATCCGGCATTGTGCTCGTATCAACAATCGCAAAGGCACATTCTCATACCCAAAATCCGCACATAACGTCAACATGCCATTGCACATACAAACATATGTATATGTATGTATGTAAATGGCTTCGGGGAATGCATCATTGTGTCAATAAGCTGAATAGTTGTCTTTTTGGTCACGTCCCAAGGCAGCCGCTGGCAACAACTGCCGAACTGCCGATTTGCACGGTCTGAAGAGGATAACCGCCAACACACTGGCAATCGGATAAGGACCATTCCACTCAGCAAACGCGTATATGCGGTCATTGTACGAGTGACGCGTGGAGAGGGAGCCAGCAGCTGTCGCTGCCTTAAAATATTCAATTTGTTAGAATTGGCAGAAGACGTGTTGCTCCACATGTCGCAGATAAGCGACACAAAGTGATTTCTACAGATGTCTGAGATTTGCGATTCTCCATGCCGGGTGAGTTGAGGGTGTGACAAGATGCAGTTATTGCTGATAATAACAGTTACATGGCGAATCGAATCGAAACGAGTATCAAATGAATTAATACAAATCGGACAAATTGCCATTCCCGACGTAATTTATGCTGAGTTGGTGTCGTTGGAGTGCTTCGACTTTTGTCTGCCTTCGCATTCGCAGTTTTTTTATATTCCATCTAACATATATAACATAACTGTTATAGTAACCAATATTTGCTGCGTATGCCATCAAAGTATAATTCAGAGTTTTTACGCTTTTAAAAGCAATAAGTTCATGTATTCTTAATAAGCTGCGCTTTAAGTCTTATATTTGACACAAAGCGAGCGAAGATTTTTGCAGCTGGCGTTGTCTTTGGCGCTTCGTTCCTTCTTTACGATGTCTTCTTCCCTCATGTCGCACAAATTTAGAGAGCCAAAGGGGAAGAGGTCGCTAAAGAGGTGCATTCTACAACCTCAGCCTGCAGAATCAGCGACTACAAGTCTAAAATAGAAATTATTTATGCGTTCTGCAACTCTCATGTAAGCAAGTGAGCATCAAGAGCAAAGCAACAAAATATTGCAGGCTGGGCACAAGTGCCAAGTGTCTGACCTATTTGGCAGGTCTCTTAAAGCGCGTCTATGCATGTGCGCGTGGTTTATTACAAATTTGTCCGATTCCAATTACTCGAAGATAAACGACGGAAGCGGACAATTCACAGTTTCTCTCTTAAAATCCGCGGAAAAGCAAATTCGCGTGAATAAATCAAAACTATCTAGATAACACCATTTTGAAAATTTCTACGGAAAAATGCAAAGCCAAGTAAGAAGCTAAATTGAACGTTAAATACTTTAAAAAGTTTGCAAATCGCTATCCGGAATGTGAGTAGTCAGTGGAGCGGCGCACCCGAAATTCAATTATGCGCATCCGCTGATAAGCTCGCTTAACCCTTGGCGCGATCAACAAGATGCTTGTATTCCCATTCAGCAGCTGCTGAAAGACAAATACACTCGCCGTTATGTGCTTGCGCTGTATTTACCCTCCCCGTCGCCACCCTCGAGCGAGTGCCATACGCAGGCGGCCAAGTCAAGCCGGCTTATCTGCAACTGCATTAAGTCGCCTGGCGTCAACAATCGCCGGCAGTACAGCGCCTGCTTGTATGCTACAAGCATAACACCAAATGTTTACCTATTTATGTATGTATGTATGCGAGTTTTGGGCGCCTTGGTCAGGGCTAAACCAATACACTCACAAGCCCATTATATAGTTATATATCTGGCTGTCTTTTCGCTGCGGATGGGTCTGTTAAACATCCGCCTTGACAGTTCACCATATCATGTCAAACAGCGAAACAGACAGTGTACATATAACAACAACAAAGACAACAATGTTGCTTTGAAATTTCCTTTCACTTTAAATTGTGTGCTGCACACAATTCGCCTTTACAAAGACGCGCTCGCTTTGTTATGGCACTTAGTTGTTGCTTAGCTGTGTTGTGTGTGCGCACATTTTCTGGCACTTCCTGCAGTGGTTTCCGTTTACCCTTTTTGGCAACGGACGCAGCGCCGCACTTCCCCGGACGCTGTGAATTTTCTATTTTAGATTTGTGCCGAAAATACTTTGCCAAAAATAAGTGCGAGCACACACATTGCACAACGAGTTTACAAGCTTGTTAAACTATACGAAACATATACCCACATAGCGTCCGTGCCGACCTCCCGCGCTGTTAGCATTCTTCTTTAGCGTTATTCCTTCGCTCTACTTCCTTGGTTGCGGGAAGGCTCATGGCATGGTCCCTCGTGAGCAGCCGAACAAACAATGAAGATTAATGTTGTTTGTCCTTGTAAATGCTGCGCTGCCATTTCTCCACTTTTGCTTGCGCGTTTCCTTATGTTTTTCTGTTGTGTGCTTCACGCTCTTCATTCGTTTGCGCTTTGTGCATTTCTATGTCACGCGAGTAGCAGCGCAACCGAGCAAAACCTGCAGCGGAAAACAACTATGGCACTCATTGTCACTTACCGAAATTAGTTCCCAACAAATCCTAGTATCGCCCCGACTTCTAGCCGGCTCCACTTGCTATTTTATTCCGTTGTTGCTAGTTACTTATTGTTTTTGTCATTGACTTAAAGAGTTTCGAAACAAAAGCGCTTTATCTTCTTGCACTTTCGCTCAAGTCGTGCTAATGACTGCCGCACTCCCACTCACATTCTCGCTTTCAGCAAATTATGATATGGATTTTTCATAATTTTTAACGCTGCGGTTTCGCAGGAACCTATTGTCTATTAAACACTATTTTTTAATAATTTTAATTTCATCCATGAAGGAGTGTAGGAGTAGAGAAATGTCGGAAAAAATTCTCAATAAAAACTGTGACGTACGCCTGAACACAGAAATGCCTTTCCTTCCATCCCTATAAGTTATTGTATCCTTATTACATAATTAGGTAAGTTTTTAATCCCATTTAGTATGTTAAAATGAGCATCACTCAAAAAGGAGTGCGGAATATTTGGAAAATGAGCAGCAGCGCTAGCTCCCTTGATTTCTAAGCCTAAAATATGCTTTAAGCTCTTTCAAAGCGTTGCCTGCTGCTGATGCGTTAAATCACGGAACATTTACTTTCTTATCACACCACTTACGCGTTGCGTGACAACAACAACAGCGCACTTACCGTAAGTTTTGTGGCCTACATAAAATTCGCACCGCCGTCATTTTAAAGCAATTTGCGTTTTTATAATGGCTTCAAAGGCGTAATTCAACTAGCCGCGCCGTGCATGAATGAACAAAACTAGACGCGTACACGGACGACGGACGCTGAACGAAACAAAAAACTTCAATGACGATGTAAAGTATTTGCAGCACGCGGCCCAGCTTGAGCCAAGCATGCTGTGACAAATGTGCAGCTAAAATAGCAAAGAGCAGAAAGCAGAATGCAAAATGTGAATTATGTAGGAGAGTGTATTGTTAACGTCGCACAATAAATTATTAAAGATTGCCGGCAGTCAGAAATGCGGAAGCAGCTAAAAGTGTTCTATGTAAAAGAAGCAACGCGCTGGCATTACGTGGCACGACGCGGGCGCCGCGCGCGCTAAGCGACTAATAAATCATGATTATAGCATAATGCCGGAGTGGCCATGAATGGCGGCAAAACAATCGAGTGCACTTGTGCTACAACGACGGCGACGCCGCTCATTCATTTGCATGTTACGTATACGCCCTGGCCGACCGTGTCGCACCACTCAACTGCACAGGGGGCGATTTCATAAGGCGGCGCATAAACAATTTCAACAAAGCGACACAGCAACGGACCGAAATAAGTATACAAATCTAAACATGACTGATGGAAAGTCAAATTGCCAACAAAAAGTCACTTAAAATCATTGGCAACGGCGGATCATCAATCCCACTCACTGCACATAAATTTTACATGAGTTTCATTTAGTGTAACGCTGACCAACGTTCCACTGAAGCGCTACTGCCGACGACCATATTCTTTGGTTGCTAATGCAACTGCTCCAAATGCCGAAACATTGCAGACACGCGGATGAAGTGGAAGCGGCGCGCTAGTTAAAGCCAGACCATGCTCTCCGAACGGACGGAATATGCCTATTTCAGGATGACAAATATACTGACGATTACCGTTACCCGGCTTTGCCCTACACATCCATTCAATTCCAGCGTTTGTGGCCAATAAAATATTGTTGTTGCCGTTGGAATGTTGTTATTTTATATGTTACCGCAACGAGCCATATAAATACCAACGCTTTCAGCTCTACGCGTGTGTGTGTGTGCGAGCGTGTGTATTCAAATGCATTTTTTCTGCTCCTGTTGGTTCGCATGCAATTCCTGTCAATTCAGCAGCAGCGGTGGGTGGGGCATACACGCACACACCCGCACTGCGCCACTTGATGTACACAAGTGCACTTGAGCAATTTAAGCATTTACACATTTGCCCTCAAAATGTCAACGATGGCTGCAGTAATTGCTCATTGAATGCGGCCGCAACAGTCAAGCACTGCCACGAATTGCTGCCGTTGGCCTTTTCTGCTTAATTTTTCCATTCGCGCATATCCCATCGGTAATATCCTGTAGGAAAATCTCAAATCAGCGAGGCAAGTTACCAAATGTAACCAATTTATTGACCCGATCTTCGCCAAATCGGAAGCAAGCTATATTCAGCAGTCTCTTAGGTATTTCGACAGACAAAGTGGTAAAAATTA
Organism: Bactrocera zonata; assembly: GCA_037783105.1. Taxonomy (NCBI): domain Eukaryota; kingdom Metazoa; phylum Arthropoda; class Insecta; order Diptera; family Tephritidae; genus Bactrocera; species Bactrocera zonata. The sequence continues at coordinate 850,114 of JBAWJQ010000997.1, forward strand.
TCGGACGCCTGAAAGTATATGTAGCCGTGAATGTGAAATAATTAATAAAAACATCCAAATTCCGAAAATTTTAAAATTTAATTCATTAAATGAATTGAATTAAACTTTTAATCACTTCAAGCGATTAACCGGAAATTCTACTTGAGTATTCAACGGAATTAAATGTACTTATGTATTGTTTATTGAATATACATACACACATACATAATATGTGCATTTGTTGCTGTGTGCTACAAAGCTTTGCAAGTTTTTTGTCAAACAAAAGTGTTTCCGGCGCTGATGACAAGCAAAGCTCGCAAACGCTTCAGCTCCTGCACTAATTGCCTTTACTTGTTTCCATTCTTCGCAACTTTCTTTCAGTAATTAATTTTTATTGTTCTCTGTGTGATTTTCTTTTCCAAATTTTACACTGTGTCCTCATGAATTGTCAAAGCCAGCTAGCCTCAAAACCATGAAACTAACCTCAAAGGGAGAAATGCCTGAAAAAACCTTTAAAATCACACACCCACACATATATGCACATATAAAAAAAAACTGCAGAAGACGTCAGCTATATTTTCAACTGAATATTTTTAATGCAACAAATTCTGCATACTCTTGTCTCTTCTTGTTTTAATCCTTTGAGTCAAGGTGAGTTGCTTAATCCGTTTATGTATGCATGTATGCACATAAGTATGTATGCATGTATGCGATATTTGACAAAAGCTTTTTTGTGTGCACAATTTTTTTGTATTATTTCACACCCTTCCCCATCGCCCCGAGAGCCGAGCGAAACGCATTTTCCAGCAAACTTAAATCTTGCCGCAAGTTAAGCTCTTGAAGGCGCAGATTAATCAAGGCACAGCGTGAAAAAACACACGAATACACCTGCATACGTGAGCCTACCATGAGGCGAGACAACAAACTAGTCAGGAAAGACATCAGTTCCTGGCTATAGTGGAACCAGCCCGAAAGCCAGCACTTTTTAATAGCTTTATTCAAAGAGGGAATGTAGTTACGTCGACGGACCAAATTTTTGAATTAAAGCAGCCCACAGGACATCAATCCTTGCTTCATTGGGAAAAAGGCATTCGACTGACTATTTGATCTTGTGGGTAAGTAGTTTGCAACTGTCGATTTCACTGCTTGAGAATTATACACAGCAGTGACAACTACAACTACAACTACAGCTGCAAGTGTTAAACTTTGCAATGCAACCAACGAATTTCCATTTCCGTATACTTTCATGTGTGCAGTATATACAGCTTCGTAAACAATTTTTAACAAATGCATTTTCCCTTTTTTTGTTTCCTCCATGCACCGCTATTCCCGTTATGCCGTTCGTCAACGGTGCTCCGTAACCTACTTTGCTAACATGATTTGCCCGATTTCCGCTTTGAGCGCACTTTTTATGCTTTTACAGTTATGTGCCAGACAATGGAAAAAGTGATATCCGGAATGTCGAAACTTCTTAATGGAAACATTACTATAATCTTACGTATGCACAAGTACATATGTATATACGTACAAGTATATGCAAATATGTATGTTTATCACCAGTTATTGGAAGTTGGAGCCGGGGCAATCCATTAGACTCTTCAATTGCATATAAGAAAAAACAAAAATGCCTTACTAGGGGCGGGTAGTGGGGGGAGAAGTTCTTCATTATTTTCTGTTGGTTGGAATTTTACAAAAAATTATATTGTTCACATTTTTTTGGCAGGACTGTATAGCAAGCCCATATTTCTTAAGTTCGAAAATAACTTTCGCTTACAAATACAAATATTTCGCCGTGGTTCTTGTTTGTGTTGCTGTTGTTATATGTAGGCGCGATTCCGCATGGCTGGCGCTTATTTAACTTGTAATAAACATTTTCATTAACGAAATTATTGCGTAATTAATTGCATTCCATTCGCGCATTGTGTTCAAAGTCCCCTCTCTGAAAAACCGTTAAATTGGAAATGCAAAGTCAAAAGCAAATCACAAAAATGACAAATCTCAGTTTTCTTTTCATCTTCCCAGCCAACATTTCATTGATTCAACAAAAAGTCTGGACATTTATATCAGTCACCCACTCTCCGCTCGCCCTCGACGTTGCACGAACTGAACAAAAACACTTTGTACGAGTATTTCTCTTGCTCCTTTTACTTATGCAGCTTTACTCATCAAATGATGTATGGTATACACATATAATTACTACACAAACACACCGATAAATCAGCAGTTAATCTAGTCTTCAAATAAATGGTTTTTAATATCTGCGTTTGTGGTGCACATCACCACTACAGAGGATCTGGGTTCGATTCCTGTTTCGATCCACGTAAAGAAGCTTTATCCGAAAACTTTTCGATTATCTTCATGAGCGCTCTAAGTCGTCTGGAAATCACTGGACCTCATATTTATTGAAGGAGAGACGCGGCCAGTATTCTGATGAAGGAACGTATTTAATAAAGGGTAGTCCTATTTCTAATCAAACTTCAACTTATTTTTTATATTTATAATGAACTTTCATGAACCAAATATGTACCATTTTGGTCAAACACTTTTCCCATTTTTCCGCTAGAGATGTAATTCAATTAGTGTAAAGCTTTTCTGGTTTCTCGGCGAAAAACTGCAAAAAGTAAATTTCACAGGCTTCTCTTAAAGCCAACTTTACTCCATTAAGGGAGTTCTGCATTGACTGAAACAAATGGTAGTCTGATGGTGCAAGGTCAGGGCTATCAAAACTTCCCAGCCAAGCTCTCCCAGTTTTTCCCGAGTCATCAAAGATGTGTGTGGTGTAGCGTTGTCCTGATGGAAGACGAAGCCCTTTCTCAGTAAAATGAAGAATCAATCATTCGACCAGGCTGGAGCAGCTCATAGTGGTGCTCACACCGCAAAGTGACGTGATTTGAAAGTCACATAGTGACAACATGGTAGCTGGCTGCCAGCTGGCTCCATATAAGAAAAGCGGGCACCGTGCCTGGCCACTGCTAGAGTGGTGCTCACACCGCTAAGTGACGTGATTTGAAAGTCACACACAGACACTTCATGTAGTACCCAAACATCGAGCTTCTTTCTATAGCCAGCCTTTTTAAATGGTTCAAAACCATTTCGTGATGAATGTTAAGTTCCTTAGCGATGTCACGGCTGCTTATGTAACGGTCCTTGTCAATATTTTCCATAATTTCATCGACTTTTTCAATGATAGGTCGACCAGAGCGAAGTGTATCTTTCACTTCGAAATTTCCAGAACGGAAGCGAGCGAACCATTGTTGTGCTACACGAACTGATACAGCACCGTCTCCGTAAACTCCACAAATTTCATTGGTGGCTTGCGAACCATTCTTCCTTTTTTATACAAAAATTTCAAAATATAGCGAACTTCTTCATTATTTTTACTTATTTTTGAAAATCTATAACTTTTTTCAACTTCCCAGAATTTAAATTTTTTTCGTTCAATAAAGCTTTAAATCTCACCTTTCCAACACTATATAGTATGACACAATGTGTTTGGTAGCACTGGAGATATACGACTTCAACGACATCTATTGACAATATTATATATGTATATGTAAGGGCTTGATATCACAAGTATTACTTTCGACATACTATATAACTGTCATCTTCGGGAGTGTTGAATTTGAGGCCACCATAGGGGTGTTGTCAACCCGCCCTGTTCGATCGGCTTTACTTTAACAACTTCTCACTTCGCAATCGCTCTTTTATTAGATTTTCCAGCGATTATTCTTAATGACCATTAACACATAGCGAAAGCCATCGGGAGGATAGCCGAAGAAGTTGCATTCTCGGGCGTATGCGAAAGTGCCATCAAGCGTCGGGAAATGAAATGCATTAAAATTAAATTACAAGCTATTAAGCAATCAAATAATATACTTCTAAATGGGTCGCCACACATACACACACACAAACATGCATACGCCAACAACAGTTGTAGTGTCTGATTTTGTTGCTGCCGCTGTCAGTGGCATCGTTGTTCACCGACAATGGCATCATTAAGCGAAATTTAATTTTATGTGAAAGCTTGCTCTAGTCGACACACACACACACGCATGCACACATAGAAATAGACAGCTGCAAAGGAAGCGCAACAAGAGGACGACATGAATTTTAATGGACGGACATGCACATTATCACCACGATAAAGCGCGCAGCCTCCGATGGCGGAAGCGCGGTGCAGAGGCGAGTGCGCCACCAGGAAGACGGAACTCATGTAAAAGCCACATGCCACACACACACTTACACGCACGACGCGGTTCATAAATGCATACACGCTCACAAAATTGCAAATTTGGCTGCAGTTTGGAGAACAAAAACAAATATGTAACACACTTATTCGCAGTCAATTGAACTGAAGGTCAGGACTCCAAGCAAGGACGCGACAGCGCGCTCAAGGAATGTTCGCTCCGAAACCCGTTACATTTATAGCGCTTTCTACTTTTTGAAATGTTTTGACATGATTTAGACTTTTGTGTCTGTAGTGTGAGTGTGTCTGTCGATCTGCTCATATTTAGTTGGCACCAAAGCTCCTCCTCGCCGGATCCGCCATTTAACTGAAGCAACAATTTGCTTGCATTGATGAGCAGACATGAAGCGGAATGACACGCTCCGTCGTTGCCATCCGTTATGCAGCTTACAAAAGCCGCCTGCAGAAGTTCTCATCATTAACGTCATTCTGCTCGTTGCATTGTCAGCGCGCGCTTCAGAAGTGTCAAAGTGACGTAGAGTAATTAAGGCTGACATGCTTCGGGTGAGTTGTTGGCGCCGCTGGAACCGGTGTGGATGACATGCAGCCGGCAAGAACAACAAACGATGACAATGTGCCGTTGTGGCTGTGGTAGTGTGGCATTGTGGCTGTGGCAATGCGAAATTGTGAATGCAAATGTGTCAGAAGTAATTGTGGCGGAAAGCGCCGATAAGCGCCGCTTGCATTGTGTTGTTGTGCACGGGCTTACATGAAGAAGAATTAATAATCGCGGTGGCAGCGCTTCATTGCCTTCGACTCGCATAAGGAATTCAGTGCGGTCTGACGAACTGGACGTGTGCTGGCTTTGCAAACACACACGGCCATTGGATGGTCTCTGCGCTTCCAGAAAATCTGCTTCAACAGAAGAGAACATGTTTCCTTTATATGCGTTGCATAATACATTGAATTTTGTTAAATATTCGGCCTTTCGCATCAAAAGGACAAACGCAAAATATATATGGAATCGTGCATATGCAACGACTTATGCGTGAGCTTGCTGTTATGTATGGATCGTGTTCGCTGTCCTTCCTCTTTGGTTCTTGCAACATGCCAACCGCGCTGCGGTAAATGTGGACTCCTGTCAGCTTAAGTATTTCAGCAGCAACAATTGCAGGCTACAACGGACACCAACGAGCAAGCAATATTGCTACGTGGCCTACGCGGAATTTTGAAGAGATAGCTTTGTATATATTTGAATTTTCGTAAAAAGTCCTTTCTCGACGAACAAAAACCAAACTCCCCATCCTCCTGTATGGTGCAGAGGCTTGGACAATGACAACATCTGATGAGTTGACGTTACGAGTGTTCGAGAGAAAGGTTCTGCGGAAGATTTATAATCCTTTGCGCATTGGCCACGACGAATACCGCATTCGATGGAACGATGAGCTGTACGAGATATACGACTACATTGACATAGTTCAGAGAATTAAAAGACAGCAGCTACGCTGGCTAGGTCATGACGTCCGAATGGATGAAAACACGAAGCAGAGGAAGAGAAAGACCTCCACTCCGTTGGAAAGACCAGGTGGAGAAGGACTTGACTTCGCTTGGAATCTCCAATTGGCGCCACCTTGCGAAAAGAAGAAACGACTGGCGCTGTTGTTAGCTCGGCTATAACCGCGTAAACGGTTGCTACGCTAGTAAAGAAAAAGAAGAACGTCTTTCTTTAGCCTAATATATGATAGAATGACAGAGAGTGGTACTGAAGCCTAACTATAGCGTCTCTGGCTTTGTAGCTGGCCAAATACTCACACTCCAGCCGCTTTCCCAAAAACTATGTGCTGACTATTTTACACTCCGCTAACAACAATATTGAATTTGAAATCGTCCCACTTTGTACATATTAATCGACTGAATGAGGGCGTGGCTTCGCCAAACGCAGATACTTCGTTTGAGGTAACCCTGAAGTCAGAGTTCGCGCCTTAAAACCACAAGCAAGAGCCGGTACTCGAAAACTGTCTAAGCTAAAGGAAAAGAAACAAGTAACCAGGTCTTTTGGTTCACTCAAAACTAACAAAAGCTTGTCGAGGAAGCTTCCCAATCTGTCCAATATGGAATGCATGCAACTATTAATTGCGCACGGTTCACGTTCCATATACACACTCTCGAAAGCAACAGCTTCTCTACAAGGACACATACTCGTACGCACATATGTATTTATATACATTTGAGAAGGGATAATAATAACGGCTGCGATGTCAGCAATATGTACGAATATATGGGAATGGTTGTCATAAACTATTGCAGCATGTGCTGGAGCGCTTACGCTTGGATGCCGGCAACAGTTACAGTTACAGAGCTTTCTGCCGCAGGCGCTTGACTGCCGATGCGGACGTAAGTGTCGCGTCCATTGTTTCAGCATAAAATTCACAACAACAACAACTATAATATGCATCACACAGCGGAAGTGGACAAACGCCGCTGCGCAAAACATTTATTGGACGCACGAATGCACAAGCAAGCACGACGCGCCGTCACACCAGTGAGGCAAATGATTTTTTGTTTTATCGGTTTACATATAGGACCAAACACATGTGGCATTAACAAAATATTATTTACCTGCATTCAACATAAGCGCCCACCGCCCCCCCAATGCGATGCGCCGAAGAATTCCCTTCTTCGTCGAGCTTGACGGTCGCCCGTCCACCGACCGCGCTCGCCTCTTGAGCTGAAATGCAAACTGCAACGGTATCTTCTGCTGTGACCGCAAGCTTTTACATGTTTTACATACATACACACAGTTATTATAAAGAATGTGTGTGTGTGTGCGTGTTCCTTAAACCGCTTGTTGACAGATTTAAGCTTTAAGGCTGATACATGAAATAAAAATGGTCCACTGAGGCTCTAGACTTTCTGCCACTTTACCAACAACAATAAATATCGACTGTGCACCCAACAGTGGATGTAATCGTAGCCGCACCGAACGTTGTTAGGTCTATGACTTTCATTTCCGCGAAAAACTCAATATTTTAAATTATCTGCAAAATAAAGACGAAAACTTTGGCAACAGGCGACTTTTTTCTCAATATCGTGAACTTTAAGTTCGGTCAAGATATGTTGCCACAACTTCTTAAGCCCCTCTGGAACAAAACCGTTTTGAGAGGTCTTTAAAGTAGCTAGCCTCCTCATACAAGTGTGATTCAAATTTATGACCGGCGAGTGCGATTTCCACAGTTCATAGCCTAGTTCGGCCAGGGGTAGTAACGGCGAAGATGTAAACCGAAGCATTGACATGGTCGAAAGCACTTTTTATGCTCCAAATAAGGCAGTTGGTCACCGCTGGTCACCAGTTCAGAAAAGTATAGAACCTTAACTGGAAGTAGTTTCAGCTGCGAAGTCTGCCCAGAAACTTAAATCTGATACCATGAGGTGCAATCATCTCATCTGGCACTGCCTTTCTCACAATGTCGTGGTGGCTTTGGTTACACAGCCATACACGGGCAAAGCTTACCTGGTGACAATTCAATTTGCATTGCATCAACGAATGATGGACCAAAATAAGACTACGTTTTAGGATGGGCCTCTAACACTATCGAGGTTAGCGTTTCCATTCCACACTGCCAATTGGTACTGAATGCTGCTTTGTATTCTCTCGGCGTTGATCAACGCGTTGATTTGATCCGCAGTGCTTTGAACACGGGGCTGAAGTTGATGTCGGCAAGTAGACATGCCATTCAAAGCCCTGAAAATCAATCAGCTTTTAAATGCCGGCCTCTATTCAATAAATTTCATAAACATCAGTTGTTTTTAATATGTTTCTTTCGCTTTCACGGACATTTATTTTATCTTACTATCACATTTTCAAATAATTCAAAGAACATATATAGGTACATCCGATCCGATCCGATGTAGTCACATCAAAAATTTGCTCGTTTTCCAAAGACTTCACTGCAAACGCTGAAAGAGATAAGTGAATAGAGAAAAGCGGTTAGTGGCATGAACACTATGCTGCAAAATAAAGGTTTTCGAAATGCACGCGAAAGCGAATTTTGGCTGCCAAATTGCCCAAGCTGACAGGGTTACATTCTGCATGAAGAAATTGGGGTTCATTAGTGACTGTTAGACATAAATGATGTTGATAACAAAATAGATCTCGATTCAGACGCAGCCGAACTTCAAATACTCCCGCAAATTTAATCAAATGAAAGCTTGTGAAATAGTTACAGATTGTGACGTGTTCTTTTGCAGCTCGGTTGTAGGCATCAACACTAATACATACATAAATGGCAAACTTATTAATTTTCCACATTTACTGATATATTCACACACACATACACATACATATAGCGAATATAAAATAAAAAGAACAACAAAGCAAGAGGAAAATAACTGTATAAATGAGGGTTTAGTGACATTAATACCGGGAGGATTAGCCGTTAATCTGTAGTCGCAGAAAAAAACTGTTCAAATTTTCAAAATCAGTTAATTATGTAACCACACTTAGGTAAGTAAACATAAATATACGTGTGTTCGTGTGTTCTCAGTTTCACGAGGATTGTCAAAGCTACAAAAGGCGAGAATTTCAAGGAGCGAAACCCAAAATTACTTCTTCGTACTTTCCCGCGACTGCAGATTTTCGCTAAATCACGGACTGTGAACGACTGGGTGAGTATTTGCTTGCTTTTTGTTGGTATGTTTAGGTAAGTGAGTTAATGTGAAACGCTTAAAATCACAGCTTTCAAGGGAAAAACCCGCTAGGTGTAAGTACAAGGCAAGAGTTGCCGCTCTTCAGTAGTCCTCGTATCAACGCCAAGTCATCGGGCGTCAGAGACCATCCACTTAGCTGGCCCACCGACTGCAATTCCGGACACCGATCCATGAGTATCTGCACGAAAAGCCACAATTAACAGAAATACAAAGGGATAAGTATGGCTGCCGGCATGCGGCTATGAATACCTCAATGGATTGCACGGTCAAGTTAGGCGCCAACGTGAACCAGACATCCTCCAATGCATAGAAATCGTGCTCCACGAAAATACTGAAACGTTAATATGTATGTTTGAATACGGTTTAGTAAACTCAAATTATGTGGCAATACTATTATACATTTAATTTCCAAACTCAAGAAAAGTCTGACTAAATGACTGCAAAAAATAGTATACAAGTAAACTAACGGTTAAAGAGATATGCAAATCAAACACGCAAAGTGCATACACAGCATATATTTAGGCGCTTTTTTAAGACTAAAAACAATAAAATAATATATTTGAAACCTGACTTCCACTCCCCTGAATAACTACGGAGCAACACCAAAATATTATGATTACACTTACGAGTTATTGTGCTTACTTAATGATATCTTCATCCGTGAAATTGATGCTGTCCACGGCCAACCGTTTCAACTGCCGGCAACTGCAGATGAGCATCTTCAGTGAAGTGTTGGACATGGGGCTGCTGAGCATTTCCAGGCCCTCTAAGCATTCAAACCGATTGCTGTCCTTTGTATAGGAGAGTCCATCCATCATGTAGCAGTCCAAGTCGACCAGCAAGGGACAGGCACGGCCTATTTCGCTTATCTCCATGTGGCCAACACCCTTTATCATGGTCAGGTGACTGAGATTGTGTCCGATTCTGTCGAGCACTTCCATTACTTCAGCGCACGAAAATTTGTAGACTTTCAGTTTTCTTAGAAATGTGCTCGTAAGCACAGAAAGTGATCCGGCTTTAGGTGTGTCCAGATATAGGGATTCCAAGTGCGGACAAGTCTTCATAATAACACGCAGCGTCTCCTCGTCTGTGCCGGTGTCGTGTAAATAGCGCAGCTTGCAAGTAAAGTTCTCGTCAATATTATCATGCACGAACTTCAGCGAAGCGCCCACAAACGAGTAGGTGGAGAGTGTCTCCACATTGGGGCAGTGCTCTAATATTAGTGCAATATCTGAGTAGCAGATATTCTCCTCGCCGGGCATGCCAACGTCTACGACCGTTAACTTATCATTACACATGCCGTGACTGAGAGCCTCTATGCCGATTTCGGTGATGTCTGTCTCACCGGATATGTCCAACACTTTCAGTTGACTGCAGTGTTTGGCGATCACCTCCAGCAGATCATCGTTGGCAATATATGGTACAAACAACTTGGTCAAATACTTGCATTTGCGCACGATTTCAAAGAGGTAATGCATGTGCTCCTCCTTGACCCACACCCCCTTCAAGTTGAGCACACGCAATCCGGTGCCCTGGGCGGCAATCACTTGCAGAATCTTCTCATAATACGAAAAGGGGAAGACTTCGGTGACCAAAAACGCTACACTGCCGTTAAGCAGCATTTGCAGACAAGTGAAACGCATATTGGCGTCCAGGTAGTCGGAGCTGAGTATGACCCGCAGCAGGTCTTGATATATGTTCCAGGTGGCGCCAGTCTGCTCGAGATATTGATTGATGTCCACCATCACAATGTCGATGTCCAGCACAACGTCGGGAGCATACTTGGCGTAGCCGATCGTCGAAACAATCTGGTTGGCCAGTTCGGCCAAGGCACTATCGCTCAACGAGCGAACGCCACACTTTTTAGACATTTTCAAAATGAACGAGTTCTAACGGTTTCTCAGTAAATAAAACGTATGTATGTACGTAGACCGGTTTGTATTAGCGCCCGGTATTTCTCACTCATTTATGTAAAGGGGAATTGTTGGTATTAGTTCTCGGATTTAATGCGATTCATTCCGTTCAGTTAGACACGTGAGTTTCATTTGTTTATAAACATAACAAAGTAAATAAAAACAAAGATATGTATGTATGTATAATTAATGTTTACATCAACTCTCTCAAAATGCTCTCATTACTGCTGCATCTTTTACGCTCTCATTTCCCTCAGTGGCGAAAGCTTCTGTCGCAGGGCAAAAGTTACGTCACTTTTTGTTTATTTTTAAAAAACTGTCTTCAAAACTGGAAAAACATATATATTTGCCTGATTTAACAGTATGCGGCGTTTTCAAGCATTTCACTTCTTCCAAAATATACAGGTAATGTACCGATAATACTAAAAACTAATCGAGTAATGCCTCAAATCCGTTCAGAAACTGCCGAAAAATTCCTTAAACCCGTGCGCGCAGCGAGAAATACATCTTCACGTCTGGCGATCAAAATCGGTACTGCGTTGAATAGCAAAAGCTTTCTGAACGGTATTTTCTATTCTTGAAACGGTAGCGTATATGCACACACACATACTTTTCCAAACGAAATTAAACTCTTGCATATCGCAAAAATTTGTGATTGCTCTGAAAGGAAACCAACGGATATTTTTGCAAGGGACTAGTTAATATCAAATCCAAAGTATCTTTTTAAATACTAGAAGTTCGCCGCCAGTATAAATTAAAAGCTAAAAGACATACTCAATATACATATATATGCATACATACTTATGTATGAGTAAATAAATTTATATTTAACGATTATTTATATGAAATTTGTATTTGTTGTTGTTGTCTGCAGTCCAGATATTAAGTGAATGTGGTTTGCAGTTGGAGGCCTGCCCAGTTTCGCTCATCTCCGATTAGACTGCAATATAAAGCGATTACTTAGACGTTTCAATAAAACTGTGCGTTCGAGAATACCATTATGAAATTTTCAGCCAATTAGATTGTTTAATACATAAATGGATCATTCCGACTTTAATGAAGCCATGGGTTCTCCCTTTGTTTTATAGAGGATTTTCTGCTGCATCGGTGGGCTTATCGTTTTTGTCCTGATCCTGCTCTGATGATTGCGGAGATTTAACCACGCTTTGTGTAGAGGTATCGTACTTCTCTGTGTCTAATATTTGTGAACCACTTTTACCCGAACTCGATGAGTTCGTAGAAGATTTCGTGGACGATGGATGTATAAAACCTAGACGAGCGACAGGCAGGGCTGTTCCGGGTGTAACGGGATCAAAACGTAATAATTTGCCAAAAAGTGCATGCTGCATAATTGGATATTTGGATAAAATCTATTCAAAAAGGTGAAAGGTGATTTGGATAATTTAATGTTTATGGAATATTAAATCTTTATGGAATTGTTCTCACCTCCTTTTGGTACATTTTCACCAGACCACTGTTGATTTTTGTCCAGCTGGGCACTGCGGAAATACTCCATAGCTGATTAGAATGTTCCGCAAAATGTCCGGTTTTTACTTGTTTAATATAATCGATGCATCCTATGAACAAGTAATCGTCTTTGTACTCGTTTATTATGTCTTCATCAAGAAAACGCGCCGGATCGAAGGGGCTATTAACTATAAATTTTGAACATAAATTAATTTGTATAAAATATTATTTGTATTTACTCACAAGATAACTGAGCGCTACCCCAAATAAAAGGAACAAACTGAAAATCGTCAAGAGACCAAACTCCTTGGCTACCAGCTGGTTCTAAATGATACTCCTTCTGCAGCCTTCTCACAAAAATTAAATAGGTGTTAAAGAGGCGGAGTGCGCAAGCTATACTGTCCTCTTCTGTGAATATTTTAGCCTTGAAGAGCGCACAAAGGAAAAATATAAAAGATAGTTCATGACCAGTTCCGTAATCGATGCGGACAGAATTGCCAAAGGACTCGCTCAAATATGCTCCTAGTTCACTGAACAGATCACACTTCTCTTGCGGTAAGGCTTCTTTCATGAATACGAATATATCCTAGAACATAATCTTGGGATTTCAATTTCTTCATCAATCAAAATTTGTTATTATGTGATAAAAGATAATAAACTCACGCGATGCATTTTGCGAGCCCAAACACGATAGCCTTTGTTTCCGAAGCGAGTTGGTTGATCAACCGGAGGGGATTCATCCACAAGCTTATTGAGTTTATCGAAAATGCCCACAACATTCTTCATTGTGGGTGAGATGTAAATATTCGGATCATTAATGCGTTTGCCTTGAATTGCATAACTGACAGCATTTATAAAACCCAAAAGGTCATAGTAAGCTTCCGAACGCTGCCATTTGACTATGTCCTGAGGTATCTTTACGTGCTTTGACGGCTCATGACCGCTTAGTGCTTCGACTAAAAATTAAAATATTTAACAAATTTGCAGAATTACACAATTCGCCTTTGTTCAACTTACATGGGATGTCCGATTTACGAAACTCATCCATTTTTTTAAATTTCAGTAAATTGTAAATATAGTAAAATAATATTGTCCGGTATTACGAATGATAAAAAAAATGTCAGAAAATTTGTTTTGTTTCAAGTAACCTTGAAGGTTGCAAGGGTTGCTTATACGACTAAATGTAATTTAAAAAAAAAGGTTTTAGAAATGTGCAAAAATTGTTTAGCCTAAAAATATAGATTTTTTATTGCTACTTTTAGTAAATTACCGTTATTATTTTTAAAACTTATCAGAAGTATTGAATATATTATATTGGTTAATCCAGAAAATTAATTAGTTGTTAATTTATATTAATGCTTATAAGGGCAAAACAACTGTCGGTAGAAGAGATTCATATTTCGAAACAAGTATTTTTAGTGCTTTAAATTTTATTAAATATTAAAAAAATAATTAATTCATTTACGTTTTCTTTCTACTTGTTACGTTATTGAATTCAACGCCGTTAAATTTATTTCTCCCATGCAACTCTACAAAGTGTAGACGTCAACGAATTAAACACCGGCGTATTAGCGTAATTCTTTAAATTGTTTATAAAGTCTGATTCTTAATTACAATATGATTGAGACGTTGTATAGTTTACCATTCCAAATATTGGTGCCTCCAAATATTAAAATCCGACGACCGACATGGATTCGTAAACCTTCTCCAATGGTTATGTTTTCCATTGTGCTACTGTCGTATTTCCTCGTCACCGGTGGTAAGCAACCTCTATTGTCAACGCCTACTTGATATACACAGTAAATGTTTTCTTATACATGTGTATTTGTATAGGAATTATATACGATGTAATTGTGGAGCCACCAAGTGTAGGAGCTACGGTAGATGAACATGGGCATTCTCGACCCGTCGCTTTCATGCCTTACCGAGTAAATGGTCAATATATAATGGAGGGATTGGCTAGCAGTTTTCTGTTCACTATAGGAGGCCTAGGATTCATCATAATGGATCAAACACATATACCAGGAAAAACAAACCTCAATCGTTTTCTTTTAACCGCGATGGGATTTATATTTATACTAGTTTCATTTTTCACAACTTGGTTATTTATGCGTATGAAATTACCCAGCTACTTGCAGCCATGAGTGAAAAAATCGAGTTTGGCTTTGGGCTCTCGAACATTTTGTAATACACTTTTGCGATCTACGTTAAAAAAATATTATAAAAAAGGCCAAAAGCTGTGTCTACAGTGTATGTTCTTACTTAGTAATTTAAACCAACTGTTTTAAAGTTAAATTGAAAATTTTATTTATCAAATGTCACTTACTCATGTACAGTTTATTGCAATACAATATCATAAATGCACACTGGAAGTACATAAAACATGATTTTTTTTAATTAATATAGTTTTTTTCGAATTTTTACAATTTTGATATTTAATACCGTATAATTATAATTCAACTATAATAAATAAAACATACATATTTGAAATAATCGTAAAACTACATATTCTTACAGGTCTATATAGAACGAAATATATATATATATATTTTTTCATAGTAAGCAATACTTCCAAGGAAACATGAATTACCTTGTGGCAGTAATAGCATTTAATTTTCATAATCTTGTGTGCCACTGTTCATGAAAAATATTTGATACATTCATTGCAATTTACAATAGCATATGATTTTTAGCTTCAAATTCGAGTTTTTTATATAATTTAATCACAATGAAATCAATACATAAGTTGTGGACAATATACATACATATTAATTTGGTTGCAATAACATTCATATATTAAAGTAAATGTTATTGATAAATTCATATATGCAAGTGTAGTTCATAATGGTTTACATAAATAATCTAATTCAGTTGAGATTCATTAAATCTATTATAAAATATTACAAGGAAAATACTAAATATAAGTGTGTAACTTTGGGTATTTTTAAACATATAATTGTATAGATGATGTTTTTAAATGCCGGTTGGATTGTTGTGCTCTTAAAGTCTTATGCGAAAAGAACTGTAGAAGAGAAAAAACAATTACTTATAATTTTTCAAAACACCATCAATCATACTTAAGAAAGTCTCTAGACTTATCAGTGACATGCTCGAATTCCGGAAACGACAATGCTCCGTCATCATCGAAATCTGCTTCTGCTAGAATGCAGTGAATAATCTCTTTCATATCGCAGTCATCTAATTTGTTTTCTGGGCCGCATAATCGTTCAATAACTTGTTTTAAATCCGAAACACCAAGCATATCATCACCATCGAAATCTGATATCGAATTATGTTACATTAACTTAAAACCATAAAACCATTATATTCCATCATTTTACCCCAAATGCGAAAAGCATATTCCGCTTTTAATTTTTTTGGGCAAGCATCACTAAATACGTTCATCATGTCTAAAAAGTCTTCAAACGTCATATCACCATCCTCACTTGAGCTAAACACTTTACATATTCGATCACCGAAAGGGTTTACGCGCAATTCTGGATATTGTAATATTTTGCTCATTGACAATTTGGCATTCTTGTTGTGTCCAACTTTTTCGGGTGCAAGGCTTTTAAATTTTTTATGAGCACTGCAAAGAAATGTTAACTCAAGCGATATTATGCATTTTAGTTATTACTTACAGGAGTATCTCTTTCTTCGAAAAAAATGTCAAGTCCTATAAATAAAGAAAAATAGTTTAATCATTACTTAATAGGGCATTGAAGCAATTAACTTCGTAATCTTGTAACTCCTCGTCAGTGAATTGGCTCTTTGTCTGTCCCATTTCGCTTCTTTAAAAGGTAAACGCGCAATTATTCTGCCAGCTGTGTCTGATCTCAGAAAGCCACTCCCACAATCCTTTCGTCGTTAGCAGATTCTCAATTCATTTCAAAATTATACACTTACTCCCCATAAATATAAAAAATTACCACTGCATTTGTGATTTATTTGAAATAAGTTCCCAATAAGGGATACCAAAACAATTTGCAAAAAGATGCTGATGCTGCTACTGCTGCTGATTGCAGAGAACATTAAATTTTGACGTTCTCTCCTGATTGTCAGAAGTCTCTACTCTTTATTTCATTTCTTTATTTACGAATGAGAGACCTGCATAACCGAAAAAACAGGTGATGCAGAGAAAAAATTAATCCCTCATTGCTTAAATTTTCAGATAAATCTTGTATTTTTTTAAACATCAAAAAATATATACAATCAAATTAACTGATCATAATTAATTATATGTTAGTTAATTTAATTGAAAACAGAAAATACAAAAGTTTGGAAATTATTTTCACTTATTTTTAATAAAGCGTTCGAATAATTTAAAACCCAAATGCAACCCAGTTTCATAGGAAACCAAATAGAAAAAATAAAAACAAAAACTTAGCGCAGAAATGAAAAAGTGAAAGAAATCTTTTCAACAAAAGGATTTCGTGGGGCGGAGTTTATAATTCTTAACGATGAAACGATACTGTTTCCGTACATCTCAAGAATATTTTTAATATCATGTGCAATAGCTAATAAAAGAAGAATTAGTGTTTTTGAAACCGCGGAACCAGCTGGCAATCTAGATATACAGAAAACTGCAGTTCGACCTTTGAGAAAGAAGCATTCGCGGCTGAAAATCAGAATTGAAACACAAAAAATCAACTCGCTGGTGATGTGAAAATATGTACGTCAAAATGTTCCTAAAAATATTGTAAAAAATAAAGCACCTTTAAAATAGACTTAATGCCCGAGAATTCATAATCAAAGGTGAAGTGCTGAACCGCTGTGATATTAACTGGATGAAGCTTGGATTGTCATGAATTATACTAGTACAAAAAGACAACAATCTACAACAACTACACCAATTAATAGTTCGGAACCAAGGCCCTTCATTTCAGCATCACCATCACCACTTTTAGAGACTCCCTTAATAGATCATAGAAGCAACGTTGGAATCTCAGACTCATCTATACTTACTAGTACTGTTGAATATACTGACTTAAAGAAGAGAAGGCCAACACCTCCCCCAAGATTAGGAAGGGCCCCAAAAATTAATTCCGCTGCGGCGCCGGCTCATCAAACGCTGATGTAAGTATAACTTTACTTGATGCTTAAAGTTCAATAGATTGTTACTAAACTATTCCAAATTTGGTTCTCAATACATAATATAATTTAATGAACCTAGCATGTTCTTTGCATTAACATAATCGCTGTTTTCTAATAACCTAGTTAATATAATTAGTGCTTAACTTTTAATTGAAATCACAACATTTGAAAATCTCATAAGGAAGTAGTGCCAAAACCTAATACCAATATGAAAGCTTTTAATTTTTACCCATTATAGGATAAAAGGTTTTATATTGCAACTTCTGTAAGGCTTGCATGCAATTATTATTGTTTTGAAGTAAATTAACAACTAGCAAAAATATCTGAAAAATCTATTAATGTACATATAAGAATAAACGTAGTTCATTATTGAATCAAGCTCTATGCAATGTTACAGTTAGTTTATTCATACAAATTTGTTTATTGCAACAGACATGCATACATATGTACGTGCTGCAAGAACTTATTCAAATAATGTTAAACATGGCATAAATTGAAGATGTAAAATCGACAACGATACAGAAAACGATAATAGTAACTTGCGCTAATTTTCTTCTCGGAATTCTCTTGAATGTGACATTTTAGCATTTTGTTCTCTACTAACTTTATAATTGTTGTTATTATTTTTGATTCAGTCGCCGAGTTGCCTTTTTCTATTAGCGTACGTCGCGATAACCACTTTACTCTGCTCTGCGATACATAGACTGTTTAAAACGTGCCCGCATCAGTTAGAGCATTTGATCACCCATTGTTCATATATACAGTTGTACCACATTCGCGGCCTTTAATCATTCATTCATAGCTAAATGTACTTTTATGTACCAAGGCTGTTAATTGATTAATTAAATGAAATGTAGGTATGCATGATTATTTCAAATAACTGAATGTTTGTAAAGTGAATTTTACAGAAAATCTTCAATCAAGTAATATTGCATATAAAAAATATAAGAGAACACAGCTGTTTGATGTCCTGGAAAACATATGTATGAGAAAACAAGCGAAAGCCAAATGTAAAATATTGATTTTCCACAAGTCTACCTAAGTATATAACGAATAGTTGATTTAGTAGCAGCAGTGTGTGATACTCGTGTTGATAGAACAAGTTTAATTTATGTACGTTTTGCAAACATAATTTAAGCAAGTGATATTTTTACTGAGCGTCATTTAAAGAGGTGTGACAAATTGTTTCAAGTCTCAAGCCACTCTTTTATCCTTCTCGAACTAAACTAAATCCACCGAAAATGTTCTTAAATGTTTGTACATACATTTTAGCATGGTACTGTAGAACTTGAAAATAAATAAACAATTTGAGTTAATTTATTAAGGTTGGGAAAGTACTACATATTATATTCGTGTAGCTAAAATGTATTCAATCATTTGTTGATAACTACATATACATACATATACCATACATAAGTATTTTGTTATCTCGCAATAAAACCACACATTAATATATCAACCTATACATTTGTGACCCCTTTAAAAGTCCAAACACTTTCTTAAATTCATGACCATTCCGTTACTAAAGACCAATAGTGCCAATAAAAATTACTGAAACTATTCTGGCAATAGTACACTAGTTTCGACTGTTAAATCTCATTTGACTTATTATAAACTTTTTACAGTCAAGTGATATGCTATAATTATCAAATTTTCGTTTGATCATTGCTACAATTTTTGTAAGGAATAAGTTCAGCTATTAATAGCAGGAGGTTTTTGTTCATACATGCGATACTATTAGTTCTAGGACCTTATTACTATCAATAAACCCTGACTTAATCCTTGTATAAAAGGATTCGTATTCGAATTGTGCTCTTGAAATGTGTTTTGTGGTTCCAATTTTTTAGAATGTTACTGTCACTATCTCTATATACATACCTAAGTAGATAGAAATTCGATAAGCAAATCCATACTTTTATGACCACTGTAATAGATTCCATCACTTGGCTTTACTTGCTTACACGCAAACCTTTGGGTTTTTGCAGAGTTTTTGCACAAGAGTTAGTCTAACCTTGTTGTTGGTCGAATAGACACATTTGTCCAATACGCGTATTATTTATATAATATGCTATCATAAATCCATAAATAACAGAGACACATTTGATTTAGCATGTCAAGGCGTGTGGAATATTTTGTGATTTGGTAAAATTCAATCGGAGTTATTAATATTAACCTGAAATGCTGTATAAATCTTGCAAGTGGTGTGGTGTACAAACATATGTAGCTCTCAATATTAATCAGCTCTTTGTGTTATTTGCTCGTGAATTTAAATGTTTTCTTTTACCTACCTTACTTACATTTAGCGTATAATTGAGATTGTATTTTACATATTTATAATTTTTAATTTGAATTTTTGTTTTTATTTTATTTTTTGTTTTTTTACCGTAAATTCTTGTAGGATAAAAAATATTGAAAGCATATCAACTCATGCGAACGCTGAGGAAAAAGATGAAGAAAAGGAAGAAAAAGATATTTGTTGTGGTGCCAACAGGTAGGTATTCGCATAAGGTTGAAATTAGATTTACTTTGCTCCTCCGCTGTAATGAAATCACAAATATGTACGCATTTCGTAACGAATCGTTTAAAATATAACTTTTAATATTGCACTCACCTTTCATTTGCATACTTGTGAAATTCTGCATGCACTTTTTTCGAATAAATATTTTGCACTACTTGTTTTACTCAAGCAATGTTGCATATAAAGACTTAAATTATTCCCATTGTTTTTCGCAGGAAATCTTCCATCGCCGAAGAAATTGGTGCAGCGCAAGTCAATAAACTAAAACCAATTAAAGAGGGGACTGAAGATACCAAGTCTATAAACACTAATAATACTAAAACTGATAGCGACGCAGCCACTATAGTTTCCAGCGACGTCCAGGATCTCGGAGGCGGCGATTCAAAATTGGCGAATAATACGTTCTCATCTACCACACTTAAAGTAGAGACTGGTGCTCACGCCTCTAACTCTTTTACTTCCGAATCAAATTTGGTCCCTACTGGGGCTAACAAATCCACACAGAGCACCGTTAAATTCTCAACAGTGACGGAAACACTCGAATGTGGACTCAGCGACGCTGACAAAGGCGAAAAAGAAAATCTAGACTTAGCGAGTGGGACCACATCGGACGGATTATTGCCTAAGACGTCTAATAGCGGAGAAAGCTCACTAAGTCGAGAAAATTCAATTGTTTTAGGAAAAAACAGATTACCGAAAACACCATCGTTTTCAAAATTATCCAGTAGCTTGCAGAGTTCGCTGGGAGCACTTAGCGGCAGCCGCCCTGATGAGGTGAGTTTAGTGAACTTGTGTAAGCTCTTCTCTATAGTTATGACAGAAGCGTTCGCATACTTGCTGGTTGCGTAGGTTGAATTGCACGGTGCGTACAGAGTTTTAATTTTGTTCGAAACATTACATTTGCAGTTGCATATTTAGAATAAAGCTTAGCATCACTAGCAGACAATATGGGTGTGGTGATGAGTTTGATGCTAATGTCCGCCGTCTGTGAACAATTAACATGTCAGCTTAAACAGGTAAACATAAACTTCGTTTTATTTTGCATTTCCTCTTATTTATCATGTCAAATCTGCTTGTTAGCTGATGAGTTTATGCATATGAACTTAGGAATTCGTTAGCTCAATCAATGCATTTTAGTCAGCAAGGTACTAGTCCTCTGGGTAATTCAATTGCTGTTCAACTCAACTAAATGCCTTGGGGCAAAATTAAATGCGGAGTATTTTTCCAAATAAGTAATCTAACTTTGTGCTGCTAGAGTATTGTAAAAGCTCTTTATGAGTTTGAACCTATCTATCATTGTATTTATCTCAACTTTTTACGGTTTGGAGCTTTCATTGATAAGAAGTATATACATATACATTTTAATACACTTTATTTCAGTTAGCTTTTTGCAAATGCACAAACATACATTTATCAGAAATCAATATTTTTTTTTTGCTATTTCATAGAAACTTGTAGAGTGTCTTATCAATTACAAACATACAGGAGTTATAATCACGAACAGCGATCAACAGCTGTGTGCCTCACTGTGCTTGCTGTGCTTTTTAGTTATCGCCAGTTGCATACGATTGGTCAGGTTTTGTCTGCTTTGCCAATGGTATCATTAGAGAGCTTAGTTATCATTTCTGGCATTGGCATTGGTAATAACTGATATCCACTAGTTGAGGCCGAAAGAGTGACAAACCAAATGTTTCTTTTTTAAAGTCGGCAAGTAACGATAGCCCCACATTTAGATTTACCAGTCGATTAGAGGCGGTTGTAGTGGAGTAAAATCAACATATGGCAGGGAGTAAGATTTTTTTGCTTACTCATTTGTTTTGTGTTTATGAGTAATTTGATATTTGTTTTGTGAACAATTCGTTTGCAATTCATATTGTATTATATGCGAGATTTATGATTGCATCAGTGATCCTCAAACCTAAAGGAGTTTGAGTCAAAACAAATTTATTTGTGAAATTCCATAATATTTGCAAAAGTATTATAAGGTAAGTTGCTTGTGCGCTTTTTCACCTTGTGTATTATATTATTTTTTTTATCTTCAAACGTTACTAATCTTTATCGGTAATTGTGGAGAGATAACATAGCAGTTAAATTTTATTTGAGCCAAATGAACACCTGTGACACGACGTATGTTATAATTTATAACGCCATATATTTGGTAGACGGAAATTCACTGTCGGCTCTGTTCCCGAAATCCCCCTTTATTAGATTATGCATTCCCTGCACTCACACATGATATTCTTAACTGAAATTTCATGTTTGGTCTCGTTTTAGGACACTATCAGCAAGTCAAGCGATACTTCTGGTGAGCTAGTGCGTGGTATATGTGACGATTCGAGTGCTCTTGATAAACCAAAAGGTGGCTCGCGGCTTTCGGAACGAGCTAAAAAGAAGTCTTGGTACAACGTCCTTTATCCGAATTACAAATCTCGCGCAGAAGATTTCAAGAAGCTTTTCAAAGACGTACCGTGCGAGGAGCGACTTATTGTCGGTGCGTACAAGACTATACTCAAATCTCAAATTGATAATTATAGTAATCATTTTTCGGATTTTTCTTAGATTACTCGTGTGCACTACAACGCGACATTTTAGTGCAGGGCCGCTTGTATGTCTCACAGAATTATGTTTGTTTTCATGCTAATATATTCCGATGGGAAACCTACTTAACCATACGATGGAAGGATGTCACGTCAATAACAAAGGAAAAAACTGCTCTTGTCATACCAAATGCCATTTCGATTTGTACTGCTAAGGAAAAGTACTTTTTTGCCACATTCACAACACGTGACAAGGCGTTTTTGATGCTCTTTCGAGTATGGCAGAATACATTGATGAACAAGCAAATGCTACCGCAAGAAATATGGCAATGGGTGCATAATTGTTACGGCGATGAACTTGGTTTGACCACAGACGACGAAGAAGATTACATTGATCCAACCACAGTACCCCCAGAGAACGAAGGTGATATTGATTATGCATCAGCACTAGAAGACGCAACCTCTGTTGTTAGCTCAACCCTCACAAGTGAATACAACACAGCACATTCAACACAAAACGTCAACAATAGCGGTGGCAATAGCTCCAGCACGAGCAGTGGCGGCGGTGGCGGCGGCACCAAATCAAAAGCTAAGACTTACT
Organism: Bactrocera zonata; assembly: GCA_037783105.1. Taxonomy (NCBI): domain Eukaryota; kingdom Metazoa; phylum Arthropoda; class Insecta; order Diptera; family Tephritidae; genus Bactrocera; species Bactrocera zonata. The sequence continues at coordinate 873,116 of JBAWJQ010000997.1, forward strand.
TCTTCAGTTCGAATAAATCGATTGCGAACACTTCGACCACAACGTCGGCGAGCGGTTCGGATAACAAAACAAGTGACAATAACATACGCGAACGTGAAAGCGATTCCAAAAACAAAATGAACGCGAAGGAATTAACATTGACTTCGGTGAAGCCGGAAGATGAGGCTGCCAAGTGTAAGACGGGCAGTTATAATGCGAATGAAAGCAGCAGCGGCGCCAGTAAAGAGTCAAAAAGTTCAACGCTTAAACCACAACCGCACGAAAAGCGCAAAGTTTCAAAAAGTACGCGTGTCCGTGATGAGGCGGCAAGCAATAATCAAACCAATTTGCCTACAGACGTCTCTGGTTCCAGTGACTCTGAAGAGAATAAAGCTCCGTAAGTTGATTTTTCCAATTATTCTGCTTGCCAATTGAAATTGACTTTACAAATTGTTTTGTTTTAGTTTTGTTGCAACGGCGGAATGCACATCAGCACATGAAGGCCGTCAATTAGTACACACAATACTTCCCATTAATGTAGATACGCTGTTCAACTTGCTCTTTTCGAAGTCCAAATTCCTAATGGATTTCCATGCGATGCGCAAAACCGAGAATATGTCCTTCGGCGAGTGGGTAACTGATGAGGACGGCAAGAAGACGCGCTCCTTCAGCTTAACAGTGCAGTTATTAGCTTCCGTGGGACCAAAAACAGCCAGGGTATACGAAATAATAAAATGCTCTTGACCATACAGAAAATACATAGGCATTTACTAACCTTGTGTTATGTGCATTCTCTGTTGCCTACTTTTAGGTGACCGAGACGCAGGAAATACGCGACTGTAGCAAACCCGGCGAACTGTATTCCATAGATGTAACTAGTGTTAACGCTGGCATTCCATATGCTGATAGTTTTAGTGTTTTAATGCATTACTGCTTAATGAGGTAAACTCCGCTCCGAAATCAGAAATCAAAATGCGGTGATCCTCTCATTAAAGCATTTTTCGATCGTTTACAGAACCGTTGATGACCATACAATGTTGTCTGTTCATGCGCAAATTAAATACAAAAAATCAATTTGGGGCGTCGTTAAGGGCTTTATAGAGAAGAACACATGGGCCGGTTTGGAGGAGTATTTTAATGCCATGCAGCAAGCGGTCCAAAGTGAAACCTGCATACCACCCGCCAAGGCAAAAGGAAGGCGCCCACGCCGCGGTAAGCACTACAAACTAACAATCAACACTACTAATGTCACTGCTCACGACAAAATTGATCAATATTCGTATAATAAAACTGCCGTTTCGACCATTGATGCCACCATCTTTTTTGATACTGCCATTGCCACTGCTACCACTATCACCGCCTCCACTTCTATTGCTTCTATTCCAACTGCAAAACTCACGTTCACCACAAAGTCCCCCTCTAGTACTGTGAACACCACCACCGTCACTAACAGTCACAATCGACAAAGCAACAGCCCACATCATCAACACAACCACCTCCATTGCATTAACAGTGTTGAAGGTGTTGATGCTAAACATCCGCATCAGAAACACTTCGGCCACCATCATAACCATCACCAAGTGCTTCGTCAAAATTCTTGGCTCGATAACCATAAATACGAAATTAGCAACCGACAACTACAAAACTCTATTCACAAAGTCTTACAAGTGCATAAGGAACATGTGAATTCCAATAGCAATGAAGGTATAATTGCAGTACCTCCGGTAGATTATCCTTAACATGAACCCCCCTGCATGAAGTAGACTAATGTCAATTCGGCTTCCTCCTCAATACACAAACTTATAAATCGTTGGCTTTGGGTCTAAATGTGCCAAGTCCATTTTTTTTTTTTTTAATTTTAGGAAAGAGGATTCGCCTAAAACCTATCAAAATCGCACTGTTGTACGTTGTTATAGCCCTACAGAAAAGTAACGGTGGATTTTTACACTTGCTTCCCTCACAAAAAAAATGGACTCGACACCTTTTCACCCCAAGCCAATGACATTTTACACTGGATTTATAGTCGTTCGAAAATTATGAGGCCGATGAGTTTGATTTAGTAATTTTTTTTGTTGTTTTGTTTTTGGAAAATAGTAAGCAGTGCAACTCAACTTGCAGTTTTATGCTTTTCAACGGTTGTTAGCCAAAAACCAACGGTCACGGTTTCTGGAGCTGGTGCTTGTCGCTATAGACTTGGTGGCCTGCGTTGTATAATTTTTATTGCAGGCACAAACATTTATTTTATTTTAAACATGCATACATCACATACACTTGCACCTACTGTGTTTGTATCAAAATTCACCTGTGCATGATGAAAATATCCTCCGGCAGTTCCTCATCATATCCTTTTTTACTTTCTTCTCTAAAGGTACGGCGGCTCAAGTTCGTCCCACGGAGGATGTGCCCGAAGCTCAGACCAAAAGTGAAGCAGTTGAAGTGGCAGTGGCCACCAGTCGACGCAACACCCCGCGGCTACCCCTCGTCGCAGCACAGCAATCGCCAATCGAAGCAGAACCACAAAACAAACATAAGTGGCTGTCGGTGTTTGTGCTTGCCTTATTGTTTTTCTTAATCGCTCTAAATGTTATACTCCTACTCAAGCTTTGGGCACTGGAAGAGCGCATTGACGACGATATAAGTAATAGGGCGCGCTTACCGAATTTGGCTGCTTTGAGGTGAGTTTTGTGCCAGCCAAGTGATACCGATATTGATTCACATTATTTTCACTCTTCTTCTAGGGAATTGCCGAATTCGAATGAGGAGTGGGTGGAGTTGTTGCGCCAACAGGAGATCTTGCATGAGGCGGAGTTAAAGAAGTGGCACAAAGTGCTGCAAACTGCCATCGAATTGCTGAAAAAGGTGAGCGCCGTGTGCGAATTTATTTACAAGAATGATAAACTAACACAACAGATCGAAAAAATCCATGAGGAGCTCTAGTTTTAAGCTCACACGCAACTGAAATGGCCATTGCATGCACCATTGAGCCATTGAGCAAGTTTGTTGAAGGGAGTTTCACGTCAATAAACAGTAATTTTCATAACAGTTATCCACAAAACAATGCATACGCATATTTATAGCGTCATACCCCCGTAATTTATTGTTAAGCTTTCAAGAGTTATGCATTAAGACTCATTATAACCTAAAAATTAAAATGTAGCAAATTAACTAATGAGTAACCTCTAAAGCACTGATATATGTATGTATGTTTATATGCGTTAATAGCTTCGTTCATAACATAACCTAAGTTCACAATCTACTCTGAGTTTTTCAATGCAAGAACTTCCCACGTTAGTCAAAATCACGAGTGACAACAAATTTATTCATGATTCATTGGACATTTGGAAAATTGTATTCAGTTAGAGAAAATCTATGGTAACAACTCGCGCTGAGCATACTTCTCTCTTGCCATTTAAACAGACTATAACTGTAACTAATTGCTCTCTATTGTCATTGTTCTGTTAATTTTAATAACAACTTTACACTTTTTTCTTAATTTATTTGGACCAATTGACTCACCAAAAAATTATCGGTTTTTACGTATCATTTCAGACTGAACGAACGTTGGCCGCTCTCATATTTCGATAGACTACTTGCTCTGTGATTGATTGCACAGAGAGACACAAATTGCAATAGTTAGCGCTAACAAGTAAATCAAGATAGAAAGAGATTAAATGAAACCGAACTCACTCAGAATATAGTCTCCTAATTGCCTGGTTTCGATTCGCTTATTGGCATAAATCTGAGTGGACTAAAATCAGATTTAAAGCCCGCGAAGCTTTCGAAGCATTGTCACAAACAGTTTTCTTCTAGCTGAGCGCAGCCAACTGCCACTAGATTACCGTTAGTTTTTTTATATACATATTTGTATATAAATTTCAACATTCAATTTCAAAAATTCAATGGCACATTGTGTTTGCTAAGCTAAATTTGTCTATTTAGTTTTATTTAAAAATAGCTTATACCTAATTATGAAGATAAAGTGCGATTTGTTGCTTAGACTGTAGTTTAGTTAAAATTAGCAATTTACAAATTGAATATATTATAAAGATTTTTTATGTACATATATATATATATATCCAAAATGTACCGTTGTATTTGTATTATTGTAGTATAGTGTAAGCCTAAGGTATTATTGCGATTATTTGCTAAGCATCGTCAGCCGACTTATTGTTAAACCAAAATTGTAGTCGTTTCAGCAGCGTCTAAAGGGTTATAAAGCGCATGGTTTTATTGTTGTTGCAAAAGCAATTTGTTTAAATTGATTTGAGCTTCGTTTTCTGTTTTCGAAGCTTTTCATTACAAGCGAGCAATAATAAAGCCAGGCAATCAAGCACACATCTGAAAATTTCCAACGCGCGGAGAAAACAACAAAGCAATAGAATGGAAAACCACATATACCCGCATATGTGCGTGTGCTTGGGTGAAGTCTTTTTTAGCCCGACTATTTTGTTGGATTATCATAAGTGTTAGTACGTATAAATTTGTAATATTGTAGTATATATATTTTTGTAACGGATATTTTGAAGCTCCATTTAATAATGATGCGATTAATGCATGCGAATGAAAAAGACAAAAACATTTAGGAGGCTAGCCGAAAATACATATTTTTAGCGGTGTTAAGTAAACTGCATAACTGTTAATGAGTGAGGGAAACCTCGAATAAATAGTATTGTTGCATACAGAAAGTATCTCATAAATGTGAAAAACGCAAGTGCATCCACATATGTAAGTTATAACCCAGACCTACAAAAACTTGGGGGCCAACGGTTCCAAAGCGTGTCATTTTTAAAATTGTACAACGCTAGTGGAGAACCGTAATTATAAATTCGAAAATTACTGTCACCCCGCAACTTTAGAAGATAGTGGTGTGAGCGCAGCCTAGCTAAAACAGTTACATATGTAAGTAAATATAAGCGACTTGGCCAATAGCAATAACTTTGCAATACGCAACGGCAGCTTAAGTAAATTAAAGTGTTTGAACAAATTCAAATTTATACAAATATTGTCAATGGAACTCAATTGTGGAAAATTCAATAAAAAATATACTGAAAATCTTTAATTATACAAATAAAGTTCGCTTTGTTTATAATCAATCAATGGAATCATTTCACAATCCTACACCTTTTTTTATTGGCGGCTCAGCCTAAATGTATGCCACAAATTTCGATTTGCTTTTAAAGAGTGGCCAACGCTGGAAATTCTGAATACAAACATAAATCTACATGTTATGTACATTCATACATACATACATATACAGTCGGATTACCTTATAGTGAACTTCCATACAAAAAAGCTCTCATTATAATGAATTAATTTCGAAGACGCCGCTTTTTTGTTCTACTTTCGGTGAATTTTTGTCTCCTTATCATTAATTTCAATATAATGGAGTTTTCTATATAATATATAGTTATTAGGTGTTCCCAGAAATAGAAAAAGTGTAATAAGGGGAATCTCAAAATTAAAACAGGGGTTTCAGCTTTGGAGTTGTATACCGGGATTGAAGTTTAATTGACACATCGAGGCAGCATTTCATTCGAAAAAAAAATGTTTGTTTATTAACAAAGTTACAGAAGCGAAGACAAAAAAAGTAATTTTGGTATTCATCCTACCATTTTAACAAATATTTCAAATAATAAAGAAGTGATTTAAGGAAATGCAATGCACAATTACCTCCACTGGATGGGGAAAATTCTGGTATGTTCATAGATATACGAAATTTAAGCGCTGCTTGGAATGTCTATGTTAAACCAGAAACATTGCCAACTGTTTTAGAAGGGCAAAGTTTTCTAAAGATGCCATGCAGAATCCATCTGAGTATTAGAATGAAGAGGTCCTACCTTCAATATTGCATTTGGTTGCTTTGGAGTCAATCTAGCAAATATCGAAAATCATTTGAAGACTACATGAAGGTTGATATTGGTGTAAAGACCTGGGACGTTCTAGAAAGTCGCACAATTTCAGCTGTACTTGGTAATAATCATAAAAATATTCAGATAGCGATGAAGGCGATTTGGCTGTTTAAAAAGAATTGACAGTTACTGATGAGGCATTACCTCGATTAGGACGTCATCCATTATCTTAATCAGAACCTTTGTGGAAAAGAGTGTAATTCAAACCAAATTTACTGATTATTTTAAATAAAGTTAGACAAAAATCGCAGTTTTCATATAGTGAAGTGATTTCTATAAGGAAGTTCGACAGACACATGACATTCGGCCGAGCTGTTGTTCCTTTGGGATGTGATACGAAAAACGGAAGAGGATCTTACATGCCACTGAACGGTGTGAATCAAAAAGCAAATACTTATGTACATATGTACTTATTCGTACAAGTTTTCCAAATTCATACATACATACATACATTCAGACAATAAATATGTGCGTATGTATGCAGATAAGCCAGCAAAAAATTTTTTCGTGGAAAATACAATGCTTACATATGTATGTATGTTTGTAAGTTTTCTTCGGTAGTGTTAATGTACTTAGGTACAGCTACAAACAAACAAACAAGTATATATTTATGTATGTATGTAATCATATGAGACATCTAAATAAATACATATACATATGTACATACATAAAAGCTTATCACGATTTTTTGCGAAACTTTTGTTTTCGCTTTGGTGCTTCGAGTTCACTGCACGATTTCGGCTGATAAGCCGCTATGAGTTGCAGAAACTATGGACGATAAAGATCAACTACTGCGTACATTAATACATAGTATGTATGTACATCTGTATGAAGCGATCATTGATCCCATAAATATATACTTACATATGTATGTATGTATGTATGTTTGCATGTAAATGTATATATAATGAAAACACACACCTAAATCATACTTATCATTAAAGTACATAAGTATGTATATTTCTCTGTTCTGCATATGTGTGTGCCATATACATATGTATATGTATGTATATATGTACCTAAATATACATACATATACTCGCAAGGATTGGTGATTGGTGACTTAATTTCGGTTACTATTACGGTACACTAAACAACGTCAAAATCTCAAATTGTGAGATTCGTAAATATACCGTTTGCCTTTGCAGCACACAATAAGAGCGGCAATAATTCGCATATCAGCTCATGCAACAACAACAGCAAATTGCTGAATACGCATGGCTTCGAAATTTCAAGTTCAACAAGTGCGACAACTGCGAATCCACGCACAGCCATACGCACATGTGAACATACATCTGTATGTACATACATACTATATGTAGATATGTAGACAGATATTCCATTTGTACAGATACATACATATACATACAGTATGTATGTACATACATAGGCGTGTATGAATTTAAGAGCCATAAAACAACACCGGCCATCAAAACAGCCTGTGGCTAGCGGCGCTTTGAAGCGACAGCAAATCTTATCAAAATGTTGCAAAAAACGAAAATAAATAAAATCGCCAAATGGCGAAACCAAATAGAAATTCAGGAGTTTCACAAAAGTAAAAAGCAAATTTAAAGCAGATTGTGCACGCAACACTATAAAAAGTGTACGCATGCACACACACACATGCGTATCTAAGTTTGTATGTACATATGTAGTTGTGCAGAGCAATTTGATTGTGGCTTTGTGCGTATACGCAACGTGTCAGTCGAACGGTACTAGACCCCCACCGCCGGCGCGACCGCACGCCAGAGCGCTACGCACCGCAAGCCGACACACACACACACATATATACGCAGCGCGGTGCTGCTGTTGAAGAGCGCATCAGCCGTGGCCGGTGGGAGAGTGCTGAGCGCGGACAGCGCGCCAATGTGCGTGGGATTGTATGAATGTACATTGTATGTCGGCGTTCGCCTCGCAAGAATTGCGTTCTTCAAATCATTCCACAATGTCACGCACATTCCACTGACGCACGCACACACTCGCCAGCGCCGCATTGATAAGAGTGAGTTTTATTCATGCTCATAAAATTTATGAAATGTACACAACCACACATACATACATAAGATTGTATAGAATTACTTATTTCTCTTTATTTGCTTTCGTTTTCCACCAAAGACGGACAGCAACAACAAAAGTCCATAAATAACATTAGAAAATCATCGTTACTTGGTACATTTGGCGGCTCACAATTCAAGATCCAGAACTATCCAGTGGAGTAGTACAAGCACATAGAAGTGCAATTTTATACATTCATAAATAAGTATGTACATAAGTATAATCAGAAGGTGCTCTCATGGACAAACTGCTCATCTAGACATTATCAAATCAATTTCGAAAGGTTTTCCAATAGAAATCCTATTTTTTGTGTGTTTTCCCTTTTGGCTTCTTTTTTCTATTATATTTTTTCGAAGTCCAGACAGAATTTTGGGTTTCATGTCTGTTAGATGATAAGCTGACTCGGCCGTAGGGAACACATGTTGAAGTTTCGCTCAAATAAGTGGAAACATCTTCAACTTAATTATGTATGTATGTATATAATACCCGTCGGACAACGAATTCTTCAAGAAGCTTCCGCTCAAAATGCCCAAAACTCATGGTTCTATTTGGTTTTCTGAATAGTCCCCAAAAATCAATATTTCCAAGAAGCCATAATGATCGTGGCCAGCTTCCCCTTTGTTGTTGTTTTTATTGGTAATCATTAGTAGCATTCCAACTCCCCTCTCTGTCCCCTCTGATGTGCCTCAAGCAAAGGCGCACGAATTGGCTTTTGAACGCCGGAAAGTCATTGCCACCGAACCTGCGGTCTCCACGAAATTTATTCCGCAATCGTCGCACTGGTCGGCGGCCTCTTTGGTGATCTGAAAGTAAAACTATAATAAAAACAAACACGATTTCAATGATCCGAGCGAAATAGCTGCGCATCTAACGAAATTTGCATTTCCATTTGCATTTGTTTCATTTGTTGCAATTTCATTTGCGGCAATAGAGTCCATTGTTATCGTAGCTTTGGCGCCCCTTTTGCTGTTGTTTGTTTTTGTGTCTGTTAGGAATTTATTTAAAAAATGTGTGCATTCGTTAAATATCGACGACACGTAACTATGGAAGGCGGAACCTCATGAATAACTGGGCCCGGCTTTTAAGCGAGATGAAGGGGGCCATTAGGGTTCGTGAGTGGGTTGGTAAAGTATTTGATAGCCTACAGGTAAGTATTTATTCGCTTGTAGCATTTAACAAAAATAAGTTCTTCATTGCCTCTAATGTCCAAAAGTCCCATGGAACGGAAAAAATTACCTTTAAATGAGTGTGCAAAATTTAATTAAGCACCCACACAGGCACACGCCCATAAACATGCTTATGCGACTTCGTACATAGTAAGAACTATGAGTGTTATCTTAAGCTAAAAACTCGAAGGAAAAAATTTGCATTCATATCTCGAGCGGAAATCTGGTATATAAGCCCTGGCACTATTTTAAGGGACCAGAACGTGAGAAATTGTATTCGTGAATTAGTTGATCTTCATTAAATGTCGATGCCTCAGCTCGCATATGAGGTGCGTAAAGTGTTTTAAGTTTGCTCGAGTAAAGGTAAAAATTAACGCAATTTACACGACGTTTAACCGAAGTGGGACTTTGCATACATAAATATGTATATACATACATATATAAGTATATGTATTTGAATTAAGTGACAAAGAAGTGGGATCCAAGTTCGGTGAATTTCATTGAATATTTGCACTAGTTTTCTTAATTTTCCTGCTTCGTTTGGCGAGAGAATATGTGGCTTGCCGAATGCAAGCAATCAAACACGAAGTGATGATGAATATTTCTATCTATTGGGCAAACAAAACGAAGCAAAGATTTATAGTTCAAAGTTCTTGCAATTTGTTTGATACGTGAAATGAAAATATTTTAATATTTTGCTTCGCTGTGGATACAGGGTATGTCCGGAAAGTAATAGGACAGATTTTCTTCTGCCGCGACTGTACTGCGGAGCGTGCGCGTACCGCGACTGACTGAAACTGGGTAAATCTGCGACAGAGACGTTTGATATGATCAAGCAGCCTTACCCAGCTTTTGCTTTAGCAAGAAGTGGCCGACGGGAAGTTACACCGCGACAAGGCCGGCATCCCAACGCTTCCGCAGCCGCCCTTTTGTGTATTGTTTCCTTGTCTGAAAAGGCCGACGAAAGGGAATCCAAGCAGTAGAAATTGGGCTGGCTGCGAAGCATCGACGCAAAAGGAGCCTATTTTGAAAGTTTTTAAAAAATTATAAAGATTGGTTCAATAAATCTTTCAAATCCACTCAGTTTTATTAGTTTCCGGACAAACCCTGTAAATTATAGGCAGAAAATTCATATTATTAATATAAGGACTGTGTATTTACTTTTTATGTGTGTATTTTAGGTTAACGGATTTTAAGTCCATGAAATTTTAAGTACATATGTATATACATATGTACATACATACAAATAGCCATTATTACTTCACTTTTCTGTTTTTCAAAATGTACCTCAAAATACCTGAGAACCGGTTATTCAGCACGTGCGAAAGCTTTCACGCCGAAAAGGCTTTAAACGCCAACCCTTATATCGGAACTTCTTTCCCGCTCCGTTCAGGCAAATATTTTCAAATACTCATTGTGCAATATAAATATTGCCATATGCTACAAACACGTTTCTAATGAATTCAAGCTTCCTTTGTTACCTTTTCTTTCCAAATTTTCGCACCCCTTTGCCCAAAGCAAAAAGTTTCGCGATCAGATCATCAGGAAATAGAAACCAGCTTTTGCTAACATCAGCTCAATTAGGAAATGCGATATATGAATTTCTCTTCACCACCGCTCTTCTCACCGCTACTTATTATCTCTCTATTTTCCTCTCTGTTCTCTTCAAAGAGACACTCTTAAGTTCACCACAATGCGAAAGTAAATCAGTTTTCGGTATTTCCTGCGCGCTTCCTATTATCGAATTGTAGAGCTCAAGCCGTATTTAAAACCTGAGAGCGACGCTTAGATGCAGATTCAAAAGCATGCAGTCGCGCTTAATATAATTTGAGTGTGCGTGTGCACTCTGCATGCAAATGTCACTGTGTATGTACATATGTATCACCGGCAAATAGCATAGCAGCGCTGCAAACGACGTCCATTCATACATATGTACATATATGTATATGTACTTTATCTTAATATATGTACATATATAGACAAGTTATGTATTTATTGTTATAACTACATACATATGTATGTATGTATCTAACGCGTAGCATGCATAATTACATACGTACATACATACATGTGTATATCGCTGGATACTTAATTTCGTGCGCATCCTCGCACATACACCTGTGTTCATGCGGCGGACTTATGTATAGCTATACATATCTACATATGCATGTGTATGTGTATGTGCGTTTGTTGAAACCAAGTGCGAGTGTGTGGCCTGCTATAAAACGCTAAAAACGCGGGAGATATTTTCGAAAAGCGCTCCAACAGCAGGCTGTCAGTGTGTTGGTGTATTGGTTGGTGGGAGAGAATCGCCTGTAAATGTAAGCAAAGAGCGCGCAAGTATCCCCTGTAAGAGCGCCGGCGTTGGGCTCCAAAGCGCACCGATCGACAGAGGGGGCATGTCGGGTGACGGCGAAGTCAGCCAGTGCCCATGGCTCGCTGCCTGGCCGATGTGCCAGGGCTTGATTTAAATTCACCGCATACAGACGTTCAGTGGTCTTTGACGACGAAAGACCAGATCAGTTGAGATCACGTTCAGCTCGGTGGCACGACGCGTTCAAACCAATCGCACACCACAAGTACCTAATACATTAACAATAACAACGCCTGCATACGAATATTCAATAACAACAAATATCGATCAGAATCAGAAACGAAGAGAAGAATTAACGCAGATCGAACTAAAGAAATGTAAATAACTAAAAATACCTAAGTGCATACAAACAAACCGCCACAGATCGGGAAATCGTTTTGTCTCACTTGATTTTCCGGTGGAATACATTAATTCTCTTTGTTGGTTGTTTTTATCTTTGTTTATTTTGCTCCAACACACATTTTCCTTGTTTGCCATTGTTGATACAAAAAGATTACACGGCGGTGTAGATATGAAAAATTCGATGTGGAAATAATTGTGAGCGCATAAGTGTAGAAAAGAAAAAAAAGAAAAGAAAAGGAAAACGAAAGAAAAAACAGAAAAATCAAAAATGCATACGAAGAAAGTGTAAATGATAAAAATACAGAGAAATTCAGAAAAATTATAAAAATATATAGTGAACTATATTACAGAAAAACGTGAAAAATATTTACATACATACATGTATATAAATACATTTGTATTATATGTGTGTGAGTGTATGTGACAAAAATATGTCAGCTGTGGAGAGTGAGGTATGTGTGAAATTCCTGCAACAAATAAATTAACGGTGCGTTTAACGTGTTTTTTAGAACCAATGCATTTATGTATATACCTATATATACATATGTATGTAGGCTAATTGTATGTATATGATGTTTTATATGCGTTTATATTAAATACATATGTATGTAGGTGTCACCGAGTTCAATAAATATGGCATTATTCCCTTATATATATGTACATATATTTCTCAATGCACACAAGCCTTTATATACATTCGAAAATGTATATACTAAATACCTACTTATGTGTGTTTTGGATAGAGTTTTAGAAGAGGCGATTTTTTAAGCAAAGTAAACGCCCAGCCACCTCGATAAACGGCGTGAAATAAAGAAATTCGATTTATGTATGTTGAATCACATAGTTATGGCTATTTACAAGTACAGACATATGTATGTATGTATATAAAGCTTATATCTATGATTATTCGCACGTCTTTTCCCAGCACTATTATCAGTAGAAAAGGGCGATTAGGAGATTTATCTAAAATGAGTTATATAACCTAATAAAAGTCACCTGTTTGGGCTTCCTTCAAACAGAGAAAATGCTTATATACTTATAAACTTCTTTCATTCCTAAATAAAGGTTAAAATAGAAACGGTTTGAAATTTAGTTTGCTCCTTTTGGAACACTCTACTCATACTTATGTACACATACATACATATGTATGATGTATATGAAAACTACTAAATCACACAGTTCATTATACAAGTATATGCATATGTACATACATACCTACATACATACAAGTACATATACTATATATATGTATCTGCAAAGTCTTATTGCCTATAAGTGGGGGGTACATTGGTTCAGTCTCCTATTTGGCGACATGATAAAGTTTTCTGATCTTTAAAGTTGCAATAAACCGTTAATTTGTGGCACAGCAACAAAAGTAAAGACTTAGCAAAGCCAACCCCAAAAGTGTATACGCCGCACAACAACAAAGGGGTGATAATGATTATTTCCAAAGATCTCTTTATATTCGGCGAACAAATTTTTGCAACAATCATCCCAGAAAGCGGATCGTCACCGACCGCACAGCAACAACAAGCGACGACAACGCAACAACAACAAGCATCGTCCCAGGATCCCGTCGCAATTATAAATACAACAACAGCATTTACAAGCGACATCGAGGCAGCGGCTGAAATACTGCCCACTTTAAATGCAGTTGATGCCACAACAAAATCAACAAAGAAACCAGCAACAAAAGAACTCCGAAGCGCTGCAGCAACGATCGTCTTCGGAGCAGCTGATTCCAGTGTACTTTTGGAAGCCCCAAAGGAAGTACAGCTAAATAATATACAATACTGCCATCAATTGCAACAACAACAGCAACCGCAGCAGCAACAAATGAGAACAAGAAGCAGAGAAAGCCAACAAAAGAGTCAAAGCGGCGGCGGTGAAAACGGCTGCAGGACAAATAAGTTGCATACGAATAGCACGGGAAAGCGACAACAACAACAACAGTTGCAACAACGAACGCTTGCTGCACAGTTTCGGCACGACGACCACAACAACAGCGACCGCGCCAGCGACAGGAAACCACGCGGCGACATCGGTGATCATTCAGCTAGAGGAAGACGCCAACGGCAAGAAGAAGCCATTAATGAAGAGAAATTTCACAAAGATAATTGCAAAGCCGCTAATTGCAGCAACAGCAGCAACCACTGGTACTAGCATTGGCATTGGCAGTGGCAGTGGCGCGGACACGAACGGTGGCACGGTGACGATCGCAGGCATAGACGCAACCGCAACAGCGGCCATTGAGGAGGCAAATCAAACAAGCGATTTCGCAACACACGAGGTAACGCCACTGCTGCCAGCCGACCGCACTGAACTGCAAATACTACAACAACAGCAGCCGCAGCCACAGCCACAGTCACAGCAGCAATTGGAGCACACAATCGCCGATCGTCGTCTACAACTGCAACTTTACTTGCCAGCGGCAGAGGAAGGTGTTGCCAGCGACGATCTGCCAACCGCTTCGACCACAACAACAATCGCCGCCACTTCCGATCGCGGCAGTTACGACACGACCGCTGTCGCCGCCGAGTCACCTTTTGCCGGCCACAATTCAAGTCTAAACTCCAACGAGGATTTGCCATCATTGACAACAACGACAACAACGGCTACAATGAACAAAGTCATTTTGGGCAACAACACAAGGTTGGTAACATCATTTCACATTTTTATGATCATATTCATACACACACACACAGCCATACTTGCATGTACATTCATGGTTGTATGTATGCGCTCACTTATTTCCTGTTTGCGTGCAGCTGATATTGCTTCCACTTGTATAATACCTGCATGCGAACAAACACACACACACACACATGCGTGCAGCTCTATTTGCTGTTCGCCGATACACGTTGGCGAATTAGCAATTTGCAGCTTTATGCCGCCACATGCATACATACTATATGTATGTACATCTGCTTGTACGTCTGCCGCTGTCGTTGGCTTGCCGAGGAATCGTCGATGTACCTGCATGTGTGTATGTTTGTATGTGGCGATGTGTGGTTTGCTGAATGAGGCGAATTACTTGCGGAAATAGTGATGCACTTGGGTTGGGCCTTAATTACCGCCACAATGCGGGACAAAGTAATTGCTCGTTGAGATACATACTTACATACCGTACATACATTTGTTGGTCGAATTAGCCGCCTTAGCTACTGTTTGATAGAAAATATATTTGGACTGGCGGCCAAAATGAAGAGAAGGATTTCAGCATTTTCGGATTATTTTTTAAGAGGCTTCAAGAGGGATTATTTTGTATGCTTTGCTTGAGTGCAATCACAAATGTAGAATTAAGCCGTACTGGTATGCGGTGGGTCCGAACTTTTTGCGACAGATCGCCGCCTCAAACCAAAATCTAGTTATAAACATTTTTCCTGCGTTCGATGAGTTTTCTTTTGAGTTAATTCTCAGCAACAAATGTGTGTCATCTATAAATATGTCTGCACCTACACACATGCATGCACACATACACAGGAGTAGTTACTTAGGCGCTTTTACCAAAAGCTCAATTTGTTATTACATACATACATACATGTATAAATGCATAGCTAACACACACTGCTGCCGAAAGTTGTCGGTATATTTGTGTTTTCATTTGAACGAATGCACACTCGTTCTCTTCTCTGCATTCTGTTTTCTCCATAATCTTGCCGAAAATTTGGGTTAACTTACAAGCAACTGCATTGGCCATGCATACATACATACTTATGTATATATGTGTATAAATAATAACAAACGCACACAAGCGGGCGCATATTTCATTCAATTTTAATGGCAGCACCACACAGACGGAGGCTGAAACAGATGCAGTCTGCAGCGGATTGCTGCTATAAAATTGGAACGCATTGTGATCTGCCTTAGATATGTATGTACCACACAGTTTATGTTTGTATGTACATATGTATGTGTCTGCAGTAACCAAAACGGAGAAGCAGTCAATGCAGAAGAAGAGGAGAGAGTAAACAACCGAAGCTGCAGAAACTTGAAACCCTGCTTAACATTCCTCATTTCAGTGGAATTGGCACACATTTTGTTGTTGCTTTTGATTTTCTGCTTTGACATAACTCAGTACTTGCCCACCCTTTTGGCAAGAAATGCATATGCATTCAAAAATGTTGCAACCTTTGCTTAAGAGTGAGGTCGCATAGGGTCCAAGACTCTGACAAGGTTCGCAGTTACAATAAAAACGTGTGTCTCATCAAATAAATTTCGGCAAAATACAACTCAGAGATATGCTAACGTACATACATGCATACATACACGTCTCATACTTATCTGCAAGTGCATATATAATAAAAAATCTCACATACCTGCATCGGCATATGCACGTACTCAGCCGTGCAAAGTGTATGTATGTATGTGTGGCAAAGTCGAAAAAGGTGCATCAAAACGTAAAGTAAACAAACAAGAAAGTGCAAGGAAAGGCACGCAAAAATACTCGTTTTTCAGCTGAATTGACCATCCCTTCGTGCGGCTCAGCCGTCGGCCGCACCACATCGACTCTTACTAAACTGCAATAAACGAAGAGGGACGACGAGCGAAGAAGGGGGCGACGAGAGCGAATGATTGGAAAAATGGGGAACCTGTTGGCGAATGAGCACACCGCACAGCATGCAATGTGCAACATGCAAAAACATCAACATCAACACCGACAACAACAACAACACGAACAACAGCAGCAAAAAACAGCACCAGCTGCAACGGCAATTATAAAAATAAACAAACTTAAAAAGTTATTAAAGAGTTTGATATTACAACAAAGCAACAAAAACGAAATGGTGAAAAAATCGGAAATTTTATGAGCTGGCATTCTGAAATGGACCCCATTAGCGCACACAGCGAGAATTAGTATGTATGTCGGATGGATACCGGTACTTATATGCTTATGGATGCAACCGAAAAGGGAGCTCTCTGTGGAACAGTGGTTGCTGCAAAGTGATACAAAAAGGATTAAATGCAAAGTCAACATCGACATACACTTACATATACATATATGCACTCACATGTATGTATGTATGTATGTATACGCATGCTCCAATTTCAAGCCAGGTTTGAAGTGATGCATGTACACACGTATGGACTTAACAAGCAAGCAAGCGCTGCAACCAACAATAACATGAACATCAACACCAACACACACAACCCACTTAACCAAGCTGACTTTAGCAAGCCACTTTGCGCGAATCTGCTATCCTCGATGCTGGCTTGATTTCAGCCATTAAATGTGTTGTTGCTGCTGCCGGTGCCACTGCCACTGTCAACGACGGCGCCGTCGATTCTACCGTGATTTTCTTTTCCTCGTTTTGTGCAATGCCGCCGTGTGGCAAGCTCCGCAAGAAGTGGGTCAAATGTGCACCAATTTTAGCCAATTGCAACAAACTGCCGATCCACAAACCCTGCAGCCAAATCAACCAGTTATAAACTACTTTTCATCTTGTGCGAACCACACTTCAGCTCGTCTTTAGTCGTCTTTCCATTAAAGCTACTTGCAGATTTTGCCTGCTGATTTCCGACGAGTTCGGAATTGGCAGATTTTGGTCAAAAACTTACCAGTCTCATACCAAAAATAAAAAAATGACTAATGGGCAATTTATTGCCACAATTGGTAAAAGTTCGTCGATTTCCTGTCGAGTTGGATTTCTGACGGCAACTTCTGGTTTAAAGCTTATAGTATCGCCTGACTGGTTTAGTCCTCATTGAAATGAAGGAACAAAATGAAGAAAGTAGCATAATTGAAATATGCAACAAAAAGCTATTTGGCATAAATTAAGAAGAAGAGCGCTAAATTTGTGGATCGGTAGACTCACATTCTTATTCCACACACTTGTTGGTTGCTTACCACATTCAACTTACAGAGTTACCTCACATTCAAGTCAGTGAAAAGTGTAACTAGAAGGTTTCAGTGGTGGACCATATAAACCCAACGTGTCTTGGGCCAACTTCTCCAAAATTTTACTTATCCGTTTGAGAGGTCGAAGGTACTACACGCCCAGCCATTGGCTTGTGGACGCCTGCTGAAAGAGAAATATGCAAAATCATCTCAACATTGACTTGTGTTATAGTTATAAAATAACCCGAAACGAGCTTCGTGATACGTGCGTATGTACCCCGATTGCAGCGGCTAAGGTGCGGTGATGACGACAGCTAATGCCATTTCAACAAAAAAGTGGTTGCGAAATCCAGAAAGAAAAACAAATCGAAAATCAAATCAATCAAAAAATAAAAGGTCATAAACAACAACAACAACACCTCCAACATGGAGCTTGTCTGTACACACGAGTATGCAGCCGTAGCGCTCGTTAATAGTCGCTTTTGCATGCGAGATGGGTGCAAGCAGATGCATGTACATACATATATATGTATGGATGTATGCATTTATGTGTGTGCATTGATTTGGTTTGGTTTGCGCAGCGACACATGCAAATAAAGATCGTGCAAAGTGTGAATTCGCAATTGCGCACAATTATTGGTAATGAAGATGGCAAAGCTCATAATGATCTTGGCGGCGCAGCGTTCGCTGAACTGGCCAGAGCTAAGCTGAGCGCTGAGTCGTAGGTGGGACTGCTGAAGGGCGGTGTCTATTGGCCGCTACCGGTGAGCAGCAAGTGCAAAGGACATATTACAATTGAGATCAAGAAACACACATATTTTGTTCACATCACATCACATGCATGTATGTATGTATATAGGTGTTTGTATATTCTTAATTCTCAATTAAGCAAGCTTTTGTCGAGTGGTCGTTTCGTTGTTTGCTATTGTTGGTGCTCAATTTGGCCACAATACATTTCCATTGTGCGCTGATGGACCGGCTGACAACTGGTTATATGCGCATTGTGTACATATACATATATGTATGTGTGTGTAAACACTGGCATGTCTGTATGTGAGCGAGTGAAGTACGTCGTTTAATGAAAATCAGTCACTCAGTCAGTCTGTCAGCGGTTGGAATGACACATAAATTACGATAATGGTCGCATGAAATTCTCATCTCGATACCCAGCAACAACACAATTACAATAATTACAAAAAATCTCAACAACTGTTACAAAAGCTTTACCAATTGTAGCTGCCAAATGCATGCGCGCCACTTGCACCACAACCAAATATACATACATCTATACACACATATATTCATTGTATATACCTGAATCTATGCAGAGTGTGGAAATTTCGTAATTTTGGGAGCAATCTGGTGTACTGTTATTAAGCGCAAATCCCACAGAAAGCACAATTTAAAATGAATTTCACATTAAGTTTTTGAAATTGGCTTATTACGCCATCGCATTTTGTTACGAATGGCTTTTAAGTGACAATGAAGTGACTGCAGAAGCGTACATACACAGGTACATATAGTAGTGTATGTATGTGTATGTATGTTGGTGAGCGCCATTTGAACTCCCGGGTTGTTAACTCTGACTAAATAGACAGACCATCACTACTTTTAATTGTACTGGCATATTGCTGCAGGATATTTCTAGTCCACTATGAGTGCCTTGTTAAATTTTCGTACAATTCGCTGGGGGTTTCCAGCACTGCGCTCGCGAAATCTCAGCTGCGAATTAGGCTCCGTCTGCTGCAAATATGAAATGTTGTATGCTTCAGGCCAGATGTGAAAAATAAAAATTTCACAAAATATAATGCACACACGCAGACACACACGATATACGCATAAGCATACATCCAAATGCGCATGCATAATCTTTGTGAAACCAACAACAACAACATGCTAACATAAGCCAGTTAATTAAGCGCATGCGCAACCGCAGCAAAGGAAATAAAGCAAAGATGTTGCAAAAAAGCCAACGAGAAGTAACAAAACAAAGCGCAACAAAACAAAGCAAAACCCATCAAACCGAAGTCAATGGCCAGCAATGGCTTAAAGTGCCGCCATTAAGAAAATGGCCATGTCTAAGCTGTCGTTGACTTACTAACTGACTGCCTGAGTGACTTACTGGCTCCGTAGGTACACACTCACACACACACACACACACACAGATACTGTCTCGTGGTAACTCACACAAACGAAAAAGCGCTTACGTAGAAGAGCGTTTTTAGGCATCAGTGAAATGCCTTGCGAAATATCTACTTTCATCACTCGGTCCGTTAAAAAGGTTGTTGATTTGTTGTGCGGTTTCCGTTTTGTCAATTGCCCGCTTAGCCGCCAAACTGTGAATTTGATTGCAGCATCAAAGTAACAAAAAACTGAGCAAATAAGCGTAATTTCTAATTTGAGTAAAAAAAGGTGAAACGTAAGTCTCCTGAGGGAAGTTTGGAACTAAACTTGGGATGCTCTGCTCACAGCTAATATCTGCGCTTAGTACTCAACCGGCCCTCTGATGATTTTCCTATTATATTTGTTGCTTTTTATTGTTTCAGTTTTCATTTGATTTCTGTGTTGTAGATTCATTTATAATATTTGTAATTTTTTTGCTAGACACATTAATTCTTCTGTTGTTTTTGCCGCTTGATTATCACCGCAAGTCTTGACCTACATTTAAGTTTATTAACCGGTTCAACGCGAATATGCAGCGGAAAGAAAAGTGAGAAAACACACACACAACACACCACACATACATAGGCATATGTGAGTACGTATATATGTATGCATATGTGCGTGTGTGTGTGTGTGTCTGCAAGTGAAGCATGGCACAAACCATCAACCAAATGAAATTAAGAGAAAAGAAAAGCACATAACGGAAACCACAACAATTAGCCACTGGCTGGCAACAATATTAGACGAAGGGAAATCAAGTTACAAGCACAGCTAACAAATCGGGATCTCGTAGCTAGCAAAAAACATAATCTTAAGACACCTTCAGCTGTTGCTGTTCTTCATTCTTGCCACTTATACTGAATTTATTCGTTCACTCCTACGAAATACATACATACGCATGAGTATAGATGGATTCCTTTCTTGGAATCAGACTAAATTTAATACTTTCAAGGAGTCTATTTTGTTGTGCAGAAGATCATCGGCCGTCTTCCAAAATAGGAGAAAGGCTGAACTGCTTCTTCAGGTTCATTATGTCCTTGCTTAAACCATATACTATGCGCGTATGTGTGTATGTATGTATGTATAAAGGGCAGATTTCTTGATACAACTGCATTAATTGATTGATAGCTTTTGTTCTTCACTTTGCAAAGAAACCAATGAGGTAATGCCTAACTCCATATGTACATATGTATGTATGTATGTGTGTGAAAATAGGCAGAAGGCTGCGGAGTTGAACAAAAGTGCTGATGTGAAGAGGAGGCTGAAACCACCGACGCATTCTGCGCTAACTATGTACGTCTGGATGTGAGATGAAGACACTCTGCATGCATACCGATCGAGAAAGAAGCGTTTAATCGACACACAGACAATCGAATCGGCCGATCAGCCAGCCTACACACAAATATGCAAAGCGGGATGGGCTTACATACACATGTATGTACATATCTAAAAATGTTTGTATGCACGTACGCTTGTTCTTTTTCATATGAGTACATATGTATGTATGCATGAGTGTGAGTGAAGCGATCGCTGAAAGCTTCGAAACGATTAGCCAGCCATCGATCGGTCGCCGCTGTAGCGGCTTTGAATCTATTAGAGCGTTGGAGAGCTGGAGAGCCAATGCGCGCACTTGGAGCACCGCACAAAGGGAGGGAGGGAGTACGCGGAATGCGCCACATTCAGTCAGCTGTTCAGTTTGGTGGCTGGCTGGTGTGTGAGCGTGTGGCGCATGAATGTGTGTGCGCGCGTGACTGAACGGCTGTGAGGCGGCGTCGGCTGAAGCGTTAAACGCTGGAACATCGCAGCGACTGTGAGCATTATGTGGGTTGAATGACCTCAGCAGCGCATTCTTCACGATTTTCTTTTTTCAGCGTTGTTGCGTGTCGCTTTTTTGTTTTGATATTTGTTCTTATTATTTAATGCCGTTGACAATAGCACGAACAGCAGGAACGAAAGCTGCTGCTTTCAATTCATAAACGAATCGATTTGGGAACAATATACACATCTAAATATAGAAAGTGCATTTTAAATAGAAATTTAGAAAGACGTTCTATCAGGCCCTTACGTGCATAAGCAGGCGTTGCTAATTGAAGTCTGCTTGTTTGCAATAGAATTGAAATATAATAAAGAAAATGAGGGGCCATATTTCAGAAAAGCAAACTTAAGTCACTTTAGAAAATAAATCACTTTGCTAATTTGCACAGAATGCAAAACATTGTAACTATTTGTGTAACTACATATGTGCATATGTATGTTTATCTCGATATTTGTACAAGTACAGCGTCTAAATATGCAAATATTCAACAATGGCAATGAACTCGAACGCCGTCTCTACAAGTTCGTCGCAGCTTTTGCACGTCAACATTGTTGCAAATACATATGTACATATGTATGTACGAATGTTGGTCAATATTTATTTGTGTTCGCCTATTTAGATATTTTCATGTGTCACGTTGCAGCCCACTGCTGCCTGCGTTCGGCAATAAAAGTGCAACTAAAACACATTCGTACAATTTGTTTGTGTGCAGAAATAGAAAAAGAGATAAAACCGAATCTCTGTCAAGCTAAAGAGGACAAGCTTAGATAGAAGTGAAACTTTTATGGATGCGATTTGGTATTTATATATGTACGCCTTTCCAACTTTTTACAAGAGGTAACTGATTGATGTCACGTATACGCCATGGCTCACTTAAGATCTACAAATCCCTCACTGGTTCCAAAAATGTCTTTAAACGACCATGAGGGTCGGAATTAGCCACAAAGCAGCCAAATACTGATTTTTTTGACAGCAGAAAAGCTAAGAGAGTGAACTAAATAAAATCAAAGAAGCGTCCAAATTTCAATAAATTTTGTTTGTCCGTTAAAATTATACAAATTATCACAATTGACTGCCTTCATGCAGCATTTACTCCAGCACAGATTGTTTATTTTTCTTTGCATGCCCCCCGAGGTAATATGCCACACAACACTAATGAGCACAACAAAAGCAAAGCAATTTCAGCGAGCCACTGCAAAAAAGCTTCCTTGCCGTGTAGTGAAAAAACTCAAGAATCCACAATAGAGTTCAAGTGCGTTAATCAAGCGAAATGAACTTGTAAAGGTTAATAGAGAAGTAAATGCAAATGTAAATGCACTCTAATGCAACTATCGGCACAACGGCGGCAGCGGCTACAATTGCTACAATAGCAACAACAATTGAGAGTAATAAACTAATAAGGAAGAGCAGGAGAGGCAACGACAAGCACAGCCAGGCATCACAATGGCCACAGATGAAGTCTCTTACCACAATTGCTGTGACCGCAGCAATGATAATAAATTATTTTAATAACATTTATTGTTGTTCTATTTTATTAAGTTGACAGCGCCCAAGGCAATTGCGACTGCCACAGCAATAGTTTGCAAATAATGCAACGCAATCAAGCGCATGACTCTGTATCTCACTCTATATGTGTGTACAAGTGAAATTGGAGCGTTTTACAGATCGAAAATCTAGCTAATGAATATAGCATGCGCATGATTATTTTGATTTATATGAGAAACAAAAATGATTAGCCGTGCGTATATGTATACTCATGCATGCACTCACCATACACAGGCTTATGTGCATTTGCAGACAACTTGCCTCGCCGTCAAACGCGACGGTCACTCCTAAGCCCTTGTGGCTGCGACCAGCTCTCAAATTCGGCGCATCAGCATTTTAACAAAGTACAAACTCCCTCAACTTTTGCCGTTGTAACCAGCAGCTCTGCCGATGCACACAGATATTTGATACCACTGAATCAAATTCGCTGTTTTTCCTTCAGTTAGAAAAACAAATATGCAAATTCAAAAATGTAATCCGAATCCTTGTTTTGCTTACAACCGTTATTGTTAAAAAAGGAACAAACTGAAGACACGGTTGGCCACTTCAAGAATCCATACACATACATATGTATACTTTAATAAATACATGCAAACATGCCTGCTATGTATAGCACACAAATCTCTGTGAGAGCAGCAGTTTTGATCTAAACGAGAAGCGGAAGAACGTATAGCGGTTCCATCGCAAAAATACACTCCTTTTAAGTCTAGGAAAGAGTCTTTAAGAGCATTTCCTCACATCATCCGATGATCTAGGTTGAAATCTAATAAGTAAGCAATTTACTAGGAAACTTTACTGAAACTCAACCGAATATATTTCATGCATTAATTTGCATAATTATGTAATATGCAATTATCGCAATTTCAATCTACTATTATCAACTCTCCAGCACCCTAAGTAATGTTGGACTACGTTTACATCTACGTCTATGTGTAAGAATGTGTATACAAATGTATGTGTAGTATGCGTTTTGGCCTTTCAAATCTCTGAAAACTTTCTACGCGCCCAACCTCACAATTGTTGAACAGTTATAAAATAATTTCTTATATAACGTCGCTCTTGCCGCTGTCAACAGCCTGAACACGAATACACACACACGTGCAGCGTACATGCGGATACGTAACCCAAAATATATAAATAACAGGCAAAAAAAAACTGTAAAATATAGTAAACATGTTGCACATTCAACAATTCAGCTGAGCTTACTCAACACTGCTTGGCGCATGCATAACGCCAAAGCAACTGAGCAGCAGCCCCAAAAGCGAGCAAACAAAATAGCCGGACAACAGGCAAAGCCGTGGGATGTCATTCTGACCTCTTCGACGAAAAGTGGAAAGACACCCAAAATACGAGTAATCAAACTTCCAAAAACTCATCGAGCTTTCGCAGTCAATGTGATCGCACCACTACCAAGAAACCAAGAAGAGGGGACGAGAGCGCGTCTGCGATGAGAGTATCTCTTTGACCTATAAAAATGTGGCCAAGAAAAAAACAAAAACAAAAGGCAAATTTAAAAAGCCAACTAACATAACAATAAGGCAATACAACCACTAACTATACCAGCAGCCAGTCGAGCTGGCGCACTGAGGCAGCCACCAACAAGTCGTACATGGGCGCACCGACATGCCTGCTGATGTATGTATGTATGTTTATATGAGTGTAAGTATATGTATACTAGTAAAGGCATATATGAAATATTGTATGTAGAAAAGGCCAGACCTCAGCCGGGCCGCACGATCCGTCCACCAACAACGGCAAAGTGCAACACATTGGTGCCTAACAAACGATTTCATTATCTGCTACAAAAGTCATTAAATCACAAATGTGGGCGTCGTAGTTTCAGGGGGAGGAGTGCACCGAAAGCGAATTCAACGAACAATAGCAGACGATTTCATCGCTGCCTGATACACATCTAACAACGTCGAGCGTTTCAAAGCAGATCTCAAGCTTCTGCGCAGCCCCTCCTCCCTCCCTTCACAACCGAATTCCATGGTCCACAGTCGTCGACAGTTAAACTCGGAATTAGCCATTTGTTTAGGCTGACTCAGATTGCCGTCTTGACATGGTTGTAAAAGAGTTCTAAGTAGGGTGAGGGCTATAAGAAACGCGAAGCATTTCGGCGGCAGAACACTCGCGTCGGCATAACAAAAGTCAATGCTGTTAGACGTCATAAACAAGTTCCAGCAGCGCAACCGGCGCAACAAGCAATTCGGAGGAAAGATGCAGGCGACAGCGTTTACCATTTGGGGATACCAAGAAACGACGATGTTCGGCTGAAACGAACGAAATGGCCGCATACAGACACAAATATGCCAGAAATTCGAAACTGGCACAATGCTACAACACCAACAACAAGCTGACAACCTGACTAGGCGCTGCAGCCCATTACGTAGCGCTGAGCAGGAGCGCCCCGCGACGCGACGCCGCCAACCACCAAACGCCAAACGCGAATGTGCTTGCATTCGATGCTAGTGTAATTGACATGCGCACATGCACACACACCCCCATATGGGAATGTACGCAGAAGTGTGCGCCGTCGGTCGTAAATTCGAGACTTTATTAGTGGAGGCAAAAGTTTTCTAACTCAGCGCTCCACGCAGCAAAGAGCACACTTCAAACGCCGGACGAGCAACCAGAACGGCATCAAGCAAAGCTAAGCACGAGGGCTAACGACAGCAACAGCAACAACGGGTAAAATAATAAAATAATGGAAATTTTAAGTGCTGGAACAGTGTGAATAAAGGCGACAACAAAAACAGAAAAGTTATGAACACGAAAAAGCGATTAATAACCAAACAACATTGCAGTATGACACGTCGCCGGCCGCAGCTTTAGCGTCAGGCACGGTGCAGCTTCAAGGCCAGAAGACGAGTGTCATGCAATAACACCGTCCAACAGCGATTTTACATTCGCCTTAGGCAGATATAGATTAAGTAATTCCCGGAGATCACTTTTTTCTAATTTCTCAATAACAAAAAAAGGTTTTCTTTTCCCTCAATCACTGCGTTTTAATGGTTGATTGAGTTCCTCTGTATAAAGTATAGAGCACTGAGAAGGGCAGTCCCGTATGTTCCATTCCAGCATTTTTTTAGTTTTGAGGTTATTGTTTAGCTATAGTTTGGTCTATAAATAGCTGCAGAAATATGAAGTGCTGGAACAGTTTTAAAAATTTTCTTCATTATTTGTGGCTTTATTGTTTTAATATTATTCTACAAAGGAAATTATTTTCAATTTCCAATTCTAGCTGAAAAAAATTCCATTGGTACGGTGGACGGCGAACGTTGCACGTACACACTTCAAATGCAACCAAACGGGAAAGGCATGTTGCAAGTCACTAACAAAGCGAATTTGAGTAAACGAAATAACGAACATGTCAAACGGCGGTAACGACGGCTTTTCGTAAGCGGGATCAGAAGTTAAATATGTAACTTTCGAAATCTAGCTTTATAGAAGTACATACATACATATGTATATGCTTACACCCAAATATATGTATATGCGAGCGCATTTGTGGCTTCTGTTGACCTATTCGAATTTGTCGAACTCTAAGCTTGCGCAATATTCTGTCCGCAGTAATCAGCAGGTGATACCGAATAACTGCTCACTACATTTTCTACTGTGAGTTTTGAGACCTTTTTCTGAATGTTTGGTCGAGTTTCTAAGAGCTTCGACTAACTGAACGGCAGCGAGACAGCGGATGCTATAAAGGCTCAGATATATACAAATCTTGCTGGCATGACTAAGAACATAGATTTATAATTTATGACACTCTAAGTATATTTTCTAGCCTCAAGCTCAGCCGTCATACTCACTTTCATTATTTTATCCACGACTGGATCGCAGGGACCGCTATACATACAGCCTTCTTACTGAC